>QFDW01002575.1:0-41000 GCA_003315895.1 Lactifluus rugatus | reverse complement strand
TGACTAATATTTTCATAATTTCATCTATTTTATGTAATTTATTATCTTTGTGCAAATTCAAAAGTATCAAACATTGGATGGGTTTTTTGAGTCACTGTAACTGTAAGAAATGGGGAAAGAGGGCCATCAGTGGAGCATGAGGTGACAATGCAATAGAAGAATTACATGCATTGATCTGACAAGCAGAAAGGCTGAAAAGTAACTGGTAACTTATAGTCCTTTTTTTTTTTTTGAATTACTTTGGCATTGAGTGATAGATTATGTGGTATGACATGTGTGCTACACTATGAAGTCCATATCAGATAGAGTAGTAGAGCCCCATTTAGCTCCAACATATACTGTGTATGAATAGAAGGCAGAACCTCATCCCTTCTACTTATCCCACAGTGTGTCCATAAGGCCTAATCTTGTCTGGCATTTCTTCACAGTGTTGAGTCATGTCAATTGTCGATTTGAAGTGTTCTCATAGGGCTGGTCAGACACCAGGCTTGCTGCCGAAATATGTCAAGGTAGTCTTGTACTTGCAGCTTGTAGAGCAGAGGTGGCCAGAGGGGGGATAGGGATTCAGGGTGGGGAAGCAATAGGAGCCCTGGGATGGTTCTTCGGCTTGTTCAAAGTGGTGGGGGCTTTGGATTTCTCCTTATCCTCTGTGGACCAGCCCTTGTCACATACTCCCCGATGGAGGGGATACTTGTGTCTTCTTGCTGACTTCCTTGAAGTGAACTGACATCCACATATGTGGCACTTTCATTTAGGGGCCTCAGCAGCTGCACAGGCATGTTCCTTGTGAGAATCACAGTTTCTCTTCCATGCAAGATGCTTCTTCTCCTTTTGGGCTGCAGTAACCTTTTGGGTGCCCTTGGTAAGACCAAAAAAGGAGTGGGGACCTTCTTCATTAAGAAGCTCTAAAATAAATCCGAACATGACCTTTTTCACCTTTATAAGAGGGTAAGGTACAAGGGCAACAGTGCATTTGACCAGGTAGGCGTGGAATTGGGGAGTAAACTCAACCCAGAAAATTTTTCTGCCTTCGGCCTTTTGGGCCAATGTGGTGTTGGCCACAAGGTGGTCCTGAGAGAGGAACCAGCAACAATGGAAGATGTTAAGGATGTCGAACATGGAGAGGTCGGCAACCTTAGAAGACAGTACCCTGCTTTTTTTAACCTTCTTTTCTTTGTCCCCTTTGCCCATGGGTTCAGGGGAGTCTGAGTGGAAAATTTGGCAGAGCAGGCCAGGTAAGATGGGGGAGGGGTTGGATGGATCGGATACTGGTAAAGCAGCCTCAGGTAAAACCCCTTGGGAGGGGAGAAAAGACTCCTGAGGCAAATTTGACTCAAGGGGAGTGACAGATTGCAGAGGGGAGGGGGGAATGATGAAACCAGACATTGTGGGAAAAACCTTTGATGGTGGTGGTAAGAAAGCAAGAAGCGATGAACTTATAGTCCATGTATAGCAACATTATCTATAGTTAGTTTGGATCAAGATAATTACACATTAGGGCTGATACCCCAACAGAATGAACATCTGCCTTCTTATTTTTTCCCTTGTACATTTGTCTCTTCCTGTGTAGAACTCCAGAAACCATACACTGGGTCTGCTAATAATGGAGAAGGCAAGCCAATGCAAGCTGAAGCGGACTTTGAAGCGTGCGAACTTCAATCGAAAACTCAACTTTTGCCAGTGAAGTTGCCTGCTGATGTCATGGCTCCCCATCGCCAAAATTTTGTTCCCCGATTTATTGCCTTCTTCGACCCCGCACTGTTTCAATTCCTGTCGAGGCAGTCCTGGCTCAGAAGGTTCGGACAAGAAGGTCCCAACTTCTAGCCAGCTAAAAGGCCGCCTACCTGGACTAAACATGAATACGGAACTTCCTTGGCTGTATGCTGCTTTGACCATTCCTCCGGCAAGATAACTGGGAGAAATCTTGCCGAGTTGGGGTACAATCTGAAAGGACGAATATATTGCACAACTTCAAGGTGCGGTGCTTGGTGTGCATCCTGGTTCGGGGCCTGTGTACGTATGCGTCCTGTTACTTGTTGCATCTGCACACGGCAAAAGCGCGCCGGACATCACATCAACTTGACGGCCCTCGTATTGCAATGTTTACAATGGATCTGAAGCTGAGACATGTTGTTTGAGGGAGGCGGATTTAAAACTGAGCGCGGCCTTATTCGGTAATTTGATGCAAGTTTCACACTCCAACCTTTGACGCGCAAATGGACACTCCGACTGTGGGAGACTCTCCCCGATGCGAGCACTGGACGAGATATGGCTTGCTTCCATTCTACGGAAGCTTTCAGAAGCAAGCAATTCGAGATGCGGACCGGAGTGGGGTATATTAGTGCTAGAATTATTCAACTAGGATATATCCAACAGGGTGTGATGGTGGTGCAAGAGTGCGTTACGCAAACAGAACTAAAAGCAATGATGGGTCACAAACAAAACACGTTTCTATACAGAGCAAAAGTCCACGGAAGATAACCAGATAAGCCCGTAGGAAAGAATTTACCGAACGTACGTACAAGTAGTCCATTTTCGTGAGAATCCACAGACCTTCAGCCGAGCATCGTACCTTGCGCCTCCGACTAGCATCCCATCATCCCCGATTGTGCGCTGGGACCACTCTACTCCCGATGGGGAGTATGAGTAATACGCGGGACTAGGCGGAAATGGAAGAAGAACACCAACATTCATCACGCCGCAACGGAATCATTGCTGATGGTACCCGGGGCCGGACCCACTGGACGGCGTAGGAGTACCTCTGTCCTGGTGGCTCCCAGGAAAGTACTGTTGCTGTTGCTGTTGGGTGTAGTATCCATGACCGCTACTACTGGACAATGGCCCGTGCGACGACATGTACGACGGAGTATGTTGGTTTCCCATAGCATACCCATGTGAGGAGATAGATGGTGGTGTGGGAAAGGTGTAACCAGCGCCGGCTCCACCCGAATGTTGCGCATAGTTTCCTATCATGGATGAGCGCCCCCCCCCACCATAGCCATTCTCAAGGACACTACGCTGACTGGAGGGTGTGTAGTATGGGTCAGAGCCGATTGGGCCTGGACCAGTGTGGGAGATGGATTGGAGGGACAATGGGTGGTAAAGCTGTAGGCTGTCGGTAGGCATGGATGCACGACGAAGTAGTGTGCCTGTAGACACCCCCGAATGCGTTGCTCCGCCACGTTGGGACGGAAGGGGATGAGTGGTGGCTGGGCCAGACGACGGTCGATGTACAGGTGCAAGTATCCGTCGGCGAGCCTAGCAAGGATCAATATTGTCAGAGAACGCAACTCGTTTACATACGTCTAACCCACATTGATCATCCAGTTGGAAACCTGACTCATACTCAAGCCAGTCGCCGCGCACAATTGCTTCTTCTCATCCTCACTCGGGTATGGGTGATCAGAGTGACGATGCAGCCAATCTTTCAAGAAATCAGTTGTAGGTTTGGGTAATTTGCCACGCTTTTTCTGAGGACGATCAACAAGGGACGAAGGGGCGGGAGGGGCGGGAGGGGTCCGAGAGGGAGAGGGTATCGGCCCGTTAGCGGACGCTGAAGAAAGGAGGATATCCGGCGAGGAAAAGCCCCACTCTTCCTTTGCCGTCTCTGAGGCAGAGGATGGGGCATAAGATGCTCTACGCTCTGCCTGGCCCGAGATGCGCGCGACATTCCCGTACATCTGACCCTGACTAGCCGGAGGAAACGTGTAGGGATTTCCCAACGACGAGTGACGAAGGCTGTCGTCGTACTTTAAAGGTGCATTCGCGCTAGGTACGGGGCCGGGTGTAGAGTTTGGCCGGACAATACCCGGAAGCGATGCCGTTTGACCTGTGGCTGTGCCCCAGGATTCTGAATCAGAAAATTGCAGAGACGGCAGCTGGGCGCGAGGCAGAGTATAGTCCGTTGTAAGTGGAGAGCCAAAACTCGAAGTAGGGAACGAAGTAGAAGTGGACGATGAGGTGGCCGTCCCCGCACTAGATAGAGTTGCTGTGCTGGGAAGAGAGGACTGATCTGCAAACGATAGACCAAGCTGGGTGTCGGCCGCAAGCTTCGGCTTTCCGGACAACTTGTCGTCAGAATCAAGGGAGGACTGAGAAGGGAACTGGTAGGACGACAAAGAGGAAGAGGTAGGCGCGACAGGTGCCAGACCTCGAGAAGCTGGCGTCACCGAGGGGAGCCGACCACGGGAGCTAAGTTCCGAGGAAAGAGTAGGCAAGGAAGCACGACGGTGTTCTGAACGAAAGGGGTCCTCAAAGGTGGAAAAGATTGACGGTAACTGGATGCGCGGACTGCCTGAGACAATCCCCGACGATTGCTCGCCTGCGTGGGTAGGAGGGTTGTCGCCTTCCCAGGCAGAATTACTCAATGATAGCTCTGTGGGGCGGGCCCGCTTTGGTTGCGGAGATTGTGCAGGTGAGGCGGGGCGCTTGTCAGGCCGAGGGGAGTCAGACTCGGCACTGGTGACGGATGACATGCTCGAGCTATTAAAGTAGTCACAGTCAAGGTCGGGAGAGCTAAGAGCGGCATTAGTGATGGCAAGTCACGGAGAGAAGGGTGGTGACGAGCGGGGTACTGACCTTGTGACAGCCGGGGATACGGAGGCAGAAGGAGAATATGAAGGGACCGCAGATGCAAATGCTGGAAAAGCGGTTGAGCCGCTCTCGGGCGTGCGACCGAGTTGAGAAAACTTGCTATAAAGTCAATCAGTAACGACGTTGATGGGAATCAATGGCGATCGAATGCATGGGAAAGGGAGAATTGATGAAATTGTATGATAGCGAGAGGACGATCCAACCCGAGGTGGACGAACAGATACTGTAGGAGCTTCTGTGTCCGTCGAATGACACCGCACTCGCGGCTGTTTGACAGGTGACAGAACGCATGAAGCGGAGAAGAAAGAGAGAGACGGAAGAAGAGAATAGAATTGACCACGACAAAAAAAGAATAGGGCTAATGACATACTCGTCTGTATCAAAGGGGAGTGATCCTAAGTCGCTGTAAGGATTGGCAAAATAATTCTGACTCTCAGTTTTGGTCTCAGTCATGGAGGCAGGAGGGAAGCGCGGAGGAGTGAGAATCAAGAATGTGAGCAGATCGAACCTGAATGATACGCTCTGATTTATATATGCGCCTCATGCTTCTTGGGAACGGAGATGATGGTCGGCGATGCCGCGACGCTCACATAGAAGGCCAGACCATCGAGGAAAGGATGGGAGTCTCGCCAGAAAGCTGGCCGCACAAGATTCAAGACGAATCAGATTCCATTGATCCCGGCTTCCCGAGGCATAATTACGCGAACGACTTACCTCCGCCTGCTTCCTGGCTCCTCCCCTTTTTTACAATCCCCTCTCAGGTGAGTCTAATAACAAACAGTACAGCGCTCGGCTTGTTCCCGCCCTGTGCTGCGTTATAACATTGTTCAAAACTACTCCCCGATCTTCCCATTCTAGCGCTTGAATATATCCCGTCTTGCTGGCAATTTGTTTGTTCTCTAGACCTGTGCGCTTTCCAGCCAAACGCCCGGGACCGGATCGGGTACCTTTCTCACAGGCTTTCCGTCACGCAAGCTCGAGGCGGGGTGGGTTTTTTTTTTTTCGTTTTGGTTTTAGAACGTGGCCGAGGCCTTCCTCGTAGGGGGACGATCGCTGTTTGTCGCATCTTCTGCCGCACAGCAGCCCAACGGTATTTTGGTGGTGAAACACGTCCCGTTGATTGCATGTATCTGTCTCTGTATATCCTCCCTCGTCTTCGCGACCGCGATGGCGACTCGGAGCAAGGAAGAAGAACGGACGCGGAGCCCATCCAAAATTGGCTACATGAAAGGGCTCGCTTACGAAACGTTGAACTGAACATTCCATAACTGCTAAATCGAGGACTTTTAGCTTAATTAAAATCAAGGTACTCATTTCCGGGGATTACATCACCGGTTCCCAGTCATAATAGCCTTGGGGGACAGCTCTTCGTCACCACCCGCAGGGCTACCGGTGCTATGGGCACAGCTATTCTTCCCCCACCATTGATCATCACTTAACACCTACGAGCGGTGCAATCACTGCCATCACACTTTTCGTTGTTGTGCGCTTAGATAATGCCGTACCCTTCGCAACCTCGTTGCCTGCATTGTGCCCATATTCAGCTTTACGCATGACCACATGTCAGGGTACCATCACGTTTTAGAAGCGTACAGCATGAATGTTAATTTCCATATAAGATTATCCCTTGGTCGTGTAGATCATACCCACGCAAACCAACAACGCTAGCATCATTCCTACTTCTCACACTGCCGGAAAGAACGGATATCCTCACCAGACTAGGCCTTCCTGAGACTTCACAGGCCGTGTTCCCTCCGCACTTTACCCCTTGGCCCTTGCAACCCCTTCAAGTAGCTTTTCGGCCTTTTCTCGCTCCTTCCGGCTGACGGCAACACCATCCAACATGCGCACCCTTGGGCAGGCTCGCATGATTAAACCGCGATATGTGAGGCGACCTATGTAGGCCCTATCAGGAAGGTCTTGGCGAAATTTTGCATCCAATTCGTGCCACGCCAGCATCGGCGCGACATAGCTTGTTCCGTCACGAGAACCGTTCCTGTTCCCACCCCTGGTAGACCTTCCGGCCTCCTCTGCGTGGTTCAAATCCGGACCCGAGGGCTTCATAGCGAATTGACCGCCACTTTCTCCACCCGAACAGCTCGCAGCTTCAGATGGTTGAAGAGCTCCGGGCACATCTTTCACGAGTAGTGGCAGATACCAACCCAGCGTGCATGGGTTCATCCTAGGTGAAGATGGAGTGTGAGCAAGCTACAGAAAGAATTCAATTGTGACGAGGCATCGGAATGGTCAAGAAATGCGCGTGATCGAGAAATTCCGCACAGGATAGAAATTGAATAGAGGAAGGGGAAATTGCAGATTACGATAAGCCAGCGAACGACACACGTACCTGAAGTCAACCATTTCCACGTCCGGACACTCCCTCAACACTGAGATTATGCCTTTTGTGCCTTTGAGTCTCGACCCGATAATCGTGAGCTTGTTAAGCCTACGTAGACCATTAAGTGGTTTCACGTCGTCAAGAAAGTTGTAATTGATGTTTAGCACCCTTAAGTTAGGAACAAGGGTAGCGAAATTTCCGGGGAGTCTTGACAGCCGGCAGGCGGCAATCTCGAGGTAGATCAGGTTGTAGCACGGTTCGGAAAGAAATTCAACTGGCAAAGCATTTCCTGTTCGCGATGCCGCGCTGGTATCATGAACTAACAATTGGGGGGAAACCAATTCACTAACCAGACAGGTATAACCGTTTGGTATCTCGTATATCTCGTATTGACAGGGATCTATTTGAACTGAATCAAATGTGAACAAGGTAGTCCTGGCAAGACTCACAAGCCATTTCCTCTCTGGTTGCGTAAACTCAAACTTTCGAGCTTTACGAGCCGGTTTGCCTTCTTGATCTCTCTGAGCGAATTGTTGTCGATATAAAGTATCCGCAAGTTTGGAAAATGGCTGGCATCGAGACATTTCAGGCGGTTGGCGCTCAGCCGCAATATACGCAATCTAGGCAGGATGCCGTGAGGCTCGAGCTCATCAAGGCAGTTGTTGTCTACACAAACAATCACGAGAATTAGTAAAATGCAGTGGGAAGATTAGCACAAGCGAAGCGTGAGAAAAAAAGCTTGGTCGGGGAGAAACAACAGCGGAGTGTGCCATAAAAAGTGTGTTGTGGGATGCCAGCAAGGAAGTCTGGCGCTGGAGAGATCTCATCACCGATGCGTTTCGTCCCTCTACCGTATTTATGGGAATACCACCACTCACCGAGATTCAAAATGACCAAAGAAGGTAGAAGGGACAGGCCGGAAACAAGCTGAATCCTGTTTTGGCTCACATTTAGCATCTCAAGTCTTTGCCTTCGGGAAGAGCACCATTAGTAAAAAAATGGAACAAAGCCACGCGGAGACCAGGCGCGAGAGGTGACAAAGCGGGTGACATGGATGTGACAACGGGGATATGAAATGGCAATTTAGTAAGGTGTTCTCCGGGTATGAAACGGTACGGGAGAAAGGCGCACCAGGAACCTTGTGTGAAATCCAAGTCCACAATGTGATTTCTTTGGAGACTAAGCTTGACAAGGCAGTCCATGCGCTGTAAACCATCCAGGGAACTGATGAGATTCCCGTCCGCACGTAGTTCGCGAAGATGCCGAAGACATTCCAGTTCTAGACGTAAAATTCATTGGCTTCGACCAGGATAAGGCAGCGCGGGAGAAACGTACGACTCAAGCTTTCGATCTTGTTATAACTGATGTCAAGGTTCTCCAAATTGCAAAGATGACCGAACGACGTTGCGCTCGTCAAGCTACCATCAGATAGCGTCGAGTAGTCGTTAGAACCAGTAGACATGTTCTGTCACGGTGGGCACAGACCTATTACGAGAAATGGAGAGTGACCTGACCGTACCGGGAACTCCGCTCAGCCATGCTAGCTGGTTAGAATTACTGTCACCCCGTCAGCCAGCATTCCCAGGACCATAGTCTCAGATCTGACCCACAGTAACAAAGTATGCAGACGGGGCAGGAATTCTTTAAGCCTCGCGACACTGTCGATGTTCCTGTTTGATAAATCAATGGAGCTCAATCCCTCCCAGTGAGGCTCAAATGGCTGCGTGTCAGTGATAACCTGAACGAGCTTGTCATGCGCGACACCAAACGACGCCTCAGTCAAGAAAGTAGTATTAGCCTGTGTGCCGACGCCCAGTATGGCTACCTTGGAGTATGACGACTGTTGCGATCGTGCGGGCACGCACCGCAACATATCCGACGTCGGGACCTCCGTGTCAGAAGTATTATCGGTGCCGAGGCTGTGCTTGATGTCAGGAAGTAAGGGGCCGGCAGCGGGGTGTGCGAAGCAGGCGGTTCTTGACGGCGCCGTATCGTCGATACCTATAGATGACGGGGTCAATTAAGCTTGATATGAGAACCCAAAAGGCCATTCGATCGTACTCTCAAGACCGCCAAGCATCTCGCCTATGCGCTTCGACCGAGCAGACGGTTCAAAGCTCGCTTCTCCCACAGGGTCATTGGCGGACAGTTCACTGTCGCCGCTGTCGGCATACGTGGCTCGTCCAAGACCCCTGATAGGTCCTTCTCGCTGACCATCAGAGAAGCTAACGGATCGTCTGTGGCCAGGCTTGCTTGTTGGGGTACAGTGGTTGCTAACGGGGGAATCCACAAATGCTACTGCGGGACTCGGAGTTACGCTCTTTAGTGCGGAACGGATCGGTGTGGGCACCGGGATTTCACGAGACGGACCAGAGGGGCCCTTAACGAGGGTGACGACAGGCTCACGATGTGATTCTTCATCGCTTGAATCTGGGTCGAAGGCAATTTCCGGTGGGTCTGCCACCGAGAGCGACGCGGACAGGGCACTGATTTCCGTCACATCCTCGTCATCGGTATCCGAATCTGTCGTGTCGTCAACACCGCCGATAGTTGCTCGCGCATGGCTGTGGGAGGGACCATCGAATGAAAAAGACGTGAGTTCCAGTTCTTCTTCATCACCTACTTCGTCAATGTAGCTGTTATCCGTCGATGGAGACGCAAGCCCTCCAGCGTCATCACTCTCCAGAGAGTCTTCGCGCAAACTCTCGATGTCACGGAACGGATCCTCACTCTCGGTATCGATCTCCGCATTCCCGCTGTTGCCACCCTCCGGGATTGTTGAGGTTACCATCACAGGTGTCTTAATCCATCGCATCATGACCTTATCAAACAGCATCTTTCCAACACGGTCTGGTAGGGCCGGTACATCTTCGGGCCCAATACGCGTGATTTGCGCTGGCCCCGGGTGTTTCACGAACGATCCCGAACTCCCCGTAGTTAGGGTAGTCCCGGATACCGTACTTGTTGAGACAAACCGATTGAGATCCTCATGAGGGCGCCCGAGACCAGAAGACGTAGCGGGAGTTCCCGTCCTAGCTGCCGGAGTAAGGAGGACAGTATTTGCCCGCGCAGTGGCGTTGGGCTGCGGAGTTGGGTCAGGTGGATGTAGCGGTGGGGATGGTGATGGTGGCGGAGCAATGAGAATGGGGGGTACAGGGAAGTGGGCATATATACGGGATGTGTTCAACGAGGCAGAGCTGGTGTCCTGCTTGGGGTCGTGAGTACTATCACGTTACGTCCGAGGTGATCCTACCATTAAAGAGATTCCGAACGAGTTGCTCCCTGCAAAGCTTCCCTGGTTCTGAACGGGGCGAAGGAAGGGGAGAGGGCCCGCAATTGGACGGATAGACTGTGAGGTGGTTTGATCGGCAGGAGGACGACGTAATAGTTGTGGGTCTGTAGCATCCGTGGAAAAGATGCGCTTGGATCCTTTCATATCCTGTTTGAGCTGGGCCATTAAGTTTTCGGCTTGCTGCCTATAACCTAAGGAGGAGTGATCCTTCCTTTTGAAGCTGCTGAGAGGCCCAGCCGGGACTGAATCTTGGTTAACCTCCAATAGGCGAACAACGTTAGAACTACGACGAGCTTTCCATATATCAGTTGGATGAACTGCATCCTAACGGGCTTGACTCACAATCGTCTTGTACTCCCTTTTTGCAGGATACGCTGTCCTTCTGGTCAGGATAGGACACGGATGTGGGAGTGGACAGCAAAGAAAAGTCCCTTGCACTCTTGATCAGGGCCATGAAAGATCTGGATTCTCCAACATAATCCTTTCTGTGGACTGGCCGCTTTGCACCGCAGCGGGTGTAGCTATTGAAGCTAGTGAGATCACTTACAGGACTCAGCTTAACTCGCTTCGCACTCCGTAGCTCATTCGAACTAGACCGTGCGGAGGCCTCGGAGACAGAGGGAACGCCGGACGGAGGCGAGGTATTCACTACGAAATTTCCGGTGTTGCTTCCTGACGGTGAATTAAAGGCTATGGAATCAACCATGGCCGATAAGTGATCACGAGTGAATGTGTCGTATTGGAACTGGAAAAGACGAAGGGGAGGATCGGTAAGAGGAAAGGTAGGGGTGGCAGCATTTGCAGCATTCTTGGTGTGAGTAGAACCAGGGGATACAATATCAGTGGAGGCCGCAGGATTTGGGACTGTGAATGTGAATCGGCAATGCATGTTTGGCCGCCAAGCATCAGCGGTGGCGACCTGGGGGGGATCACGATTGAATGAGATTGGTGTAGGAGATGACTGTGACGAGTGGGAAGAATCGTTACTTGACGAAGGGTTAGAGGTTGAGAGTCTGGGAGAGGGAGGGTCGAAGATGCGTTCGAGAGGAATAGGACTGAAAAAGTCTTTGATCAAACCCTTCCTTTGACCAGGAGTCTTCTGAGGGAGCACTGGCAGCGCATCTCCGCGAATCAAGAATGTACCGGGAACATCAGCGGCGCCTGTCCCTTGGCTAAGGACAAGGCCAACGTGGTCGGAGGTGTGGAGAGATCCAACAGGCGCGGTCAGCGAGATTGAGCGAGTGTTAGATTCAGTGTAGTCTTCTACTTCGTCGGGCCACTCGTCTTTGAGTTCGTCCGTCTGCCAGGCGGGCTGAGACGCCATCACGTCTTGTTAGAGGCTGTCAGCGGTGTTGTCCAAGTAGGGCTCGCGAGAGTGTGGGTGTCATACACGTGATCGTGAATAGTAAATATTTCTTTAACGGCTAAAGCCGATTCGTGCTCAAAGTCAGAGGCAAGCCCAAGCCAAGAGCGAGGCAGGTAGGAAAGTCCATGCCCCTTGTCGCAATAAGCCCCCAGCAAGATCCCTGCAAGGCCAAAGTTACTTCTCAGTTTTCCTCAGGCTCGGATTCCCGCAACTCTCATCTTCCCTTGCCCGACACCCACTTTCGACAATGTCCAACCTCCGTATTGCCACTATCACTATCATCAACACGTGGTGTAAAAAGACGACCAGCCGTGGTGATGATGGATTCCTCAGATGATGATCATTCACTGAACTCCAAGCGCGCCATTCATGACCACAAGCGCCAAAAATATGGGAAGGCTCAAGTTTTCGCAACACAGGATCTTCATGAAACATCATGGGCTGCTAACAGGGATGGCACATCCTTTCGGCACTTGCAAGAGCAGAGGCAACAGCTTCCTATTGCCCGAGGTGGGGCCATGCCCTCATCTTACATGTCATCACAAGACTTCTACCCCCACTTTTGTAGGCCGGGAGTCACTCGTGCAAAGTATCGCGATGAATGATGTGACCATTATTCTCGGTGAGACGGGATCCGGAAAGACTACTCGTACGTCTCTCACTGTTACGTCCCTTTCGGGGCACCCTAGTTTACCTGGCTTTTAGAGCTTCCACAGTACCTTCTTGAAAGTGGCTCTTACCGTGGCCAGATTGCCGTAACTCAACCTCGTCGAGTTGCCGCGACGTCGCTCGCTGCCCGCGTCTCCACGGAGCAGGGGAGACCTCTCGGCACCCTCGTCGGGTATTCCGTACGCTTCGATGAGCGCGTTGGCCCGGGCACGCGGATCAAGTATCTCACTGATGGGATGCTGGGCCGAGAGATGATGAGTGATCCGCTACTCACACACTACGATATTGTTATCGTGGATGAAGCACATGAACGCACGCTGCGAACGGACATCGTGCTTGCAAGTTTGAAACGGATCCTGTCTCTACGGAATGTCAATGGCATCGATAACAACACGAAAGGAAAGGGTAAGGCAAATCCACTCAAGGTCGTTATCATGTCGGCAACACTAGACGCCGAAAAGTTCAGCAAATTCTTTGACAAGTATGTCTCCTGGAACCCTTACAACCCTAAAGCTGATGCCCAATAGTGCTCCTGTGCTCTATGTTAAAGGCCGTCAGCACCCTGTATCCATTTTCCATACGTCTACCAGCCAAAATGACTATCTGGACGCTGCACTACGTACTTTCTTTCAGATACATGTAGACAGGCCTTTGGGCGATGTTCTCATATTCCTCCCAGGTATTTTTGTTCTCACCACTTTCCTAGTCACGCTGAACCCTTGGTCTTGTGCAGGGCAGGATGACATCGAGAGCCTCGAGAGTTCCTTGCGCGTGTACGCCAATCAACTCCCCCAAAATTTACCCAACGTGGTCATATGTCCGCTGTATGCGTCACTTCCTAATGCACAACAGACAAAGGTGTTCCTTCCAACACCGCCCGATTCGCGCAAGTGCATCCTTGCTACTAATATAGCGGAAACATCCATTACGATTCCTGGAGTGAGATATGTAATAGACACGGGGAAGCAGAAAGAGAAGAAGCACCTGGCGAGAATAGCCGGAAGTGGTGAGCACCTCCAACAACTTTCCTCGAACGTCTCTGAGTTGCCTAGCATAGGCTTTGATACCCTATTGACGACAGATATCACCAAGTCTTCCGCCATGCAACGTGCCGGCCGTGCCGGCCGTGAGGGCCATGGCTACTGCTTTCGCCTATATACTGAGAATGCGTTCAACTCCATGACTGCGTCTTCTGAGCCAGAAGTGCAGCGTAGTAGTCTCACCTCCGCAGTTCTGCAGTTGAAGGTAATTGGTCAGGACATGGAGTCAATGCAATTCATGGATATGCCGGACCAAGAGTCCGGTATGTGTCTCTCACATCAATTTAAGATGCTGCTTGACGTTGTTTCATGTAGTTGGTTCAGCCTTACGGACTCTTTGGCTCCTCGACGCTATCGACAACTCTCGCCGTCTAACGAATTTTGGACGATCGCTTGCTATGTTTCCACTCGAACCTCAGTACGCGGCCGCACTTCTTGCATCTGTAAAACATGGCTGTGTATCCGAAGTCATATCGATTATTGCATTATTATCATCGTCCGCGCCCCTCTTCCCTGACTCCTCATCGAAACGTGATGTGGCAAACGAAGCCCGCGCAAAATTCCGTCATCCTTCTGGTGATCACTGGACCATGTTGAATGTGTTCCGTGCGTACGACGAGGTATATGCCTCAGAGAGCAAGAGCGGACGTAAAGACTGGTGCAAACGAAATTTTGTCAATTCACGTGCGCTACGTGAGGCAGGAAAGATTCGGACACAGCTGAGAGGCGTCTGCGAACGGATGGACATCGACTGGAATGTGTCGTGCCGAAATGAAGAGAGCCCGGTGCTCAGGAGTCTTTTGAGGGGTCTGCTCCAACATGTGGCGCTCCTGCAACCCGACGGCTCTTACAAGCAGGTGATGGGTCCTTCGGTAGGCTTGTTGAAATGAAGTCTTCTTTGTATAAGATATTCAAGTCTTCTCTAAAGATTGTCAAGATCCATCCAAGTTCATTTTTGACGGATAAGCGTTCTCCAGCCATCGTCTATAACGAGCTTGTGAGTTGCTACACTTGAGTTGAGGGTTTGACATGACATTTTCTGAACACTCCTATATAGGTGTATACGACGAATATCTATGCTCGAGGGGTATCTGCAGTGTACAAATCGTTCATTGCTGAGTTTCCGAAGCTTACTGGCATCGGGCTTTTGTAGGGTATTAATTATAGCACCTGTATTGTTGTACCGCCGTGACACCGCCCATGTAGTTCCGAGTTCGGCTTTGACCGGCGTTTGCCGCTGCCGGGAGCAACGTCGGGAGCAATCGAAACGAGCATCCAATCCATCCAAAGTTCCAAAGCCGAAGCTGAAGCCTGTAAAGCAACACACACCATCCTCGTCACTGTCCCTCATCCTTTTTCCATGTTACAAAGGCATGCTTTAAGGCGTCTGCGCTGCACCGCTGGCAGATCCAGGCTGCCTGTTGCACCCCAACAGGGGTCTCTTCTTCACCGCGACCTCGCCACACCGTCTTCCCCTTCACCAAACGACCCTTTTGCGAATGGCACTAATGCTCATTACGCCGAGGAGATGTACCGCCATTGGAGGCAGGACCCGACATCAGTGCATGCGTCCTGGGACGCCTACTTCTTGGGTTTGGAGAAAGGGTTGGGACCCCATGCTTTCCAGCCCCTTCCCAAGTTTCTCCCTACCCCGTCAGACGGTGCACCTTCGCTCCACGCAGCCGGCGGTGCTCAACTTGATGACCATCTAAAGGTGCGTCCGGGCATTATCCTTCTTGCTACTGTCGAAACCCATATCCATGTAGGTCCAACTGCTTGTCCGTGCATACCAAGTTCGCGGGCACCATGTAGCAGAGCTCGACCCCCTCGGTATTCTGGATGCCGACCTTCAGGACTTTCATCCCCCAGAACTCGAATTGAGTCACTACGGCTTTACGGAACGTGACCTCGACAAGCAGATCACTCTCGGACCTGGCATATTACCCCATTTTGCTACTGAGGACCGCAAGACTATGAGCCTCGGAGAAATTATCAAAACCCTTAAACGCATATACTGTAAGCATTTTCGTTTTGACTCTTCAGCTCTTTGCTTGACCCGACATCAGGTGGTGCTGTTGGAATTCAGTATGTCCACATCCCAGACAAAGAGCAATGTGATTGGATTCGCGAGCGCGTCGAGGTGCCCAAACCTTGGAACTATACCGTGGAAGAGAAAAGAATGATTCTCGATCGCCTTATTTGGTCAGAGTCCTTTGAAAAATTCATTGCTAGCAAATACCCCAACGAGAAGCGTTTTGGTCTCGAAGGCTGCGAGTCCCTCATTCCAGGCATGAAAGCTCTAATCGACCGCTCCGTAGACCACGGCATCAAGCACGTCACAATAGGGATGCCTCATCGAGGTCGCTTAAATGTATTAGCAAACGTCATTCGGAAACCGATCGAAGCCATACTCAACGAATTCTCTGGCGCGACAGATTCGGATAACTTTCCGGCTGGTGATGTGAAATATCACCTTGGTGCCAACTACGTTCGTCCTACCCCATCTGGCAAGAAGGTTTCCTTATCTCTTGTCGCCAACCCATCACATTTAGAGGCTTGCGACCCGGTTGTCCTCGGGAAAACCCGCGCTCTCCAATTTTTAGAAAATGATGAGGTTGCCCATACTACGGCCATGGGCGTTTTGCTTCACGGTGACGCCGCGTTTGCCGGACAAGGGATCGTCTATGAAACCATGGGCTTCCACAATCTCCCTTCCTATGGTACGGGTGGCACCATCCATCTCATTGTCAATAACCAGATTGGCTTCACCACCGACCCTCGCTTCGCGCGATCGACACCTTATCCCTCTGACATCGCAAAGTCCATTGATGCTCCAATCTTTCATGTCAATGGCGATAACACGGAAGCCGTCACATTCGTTTGTCAGCTTGCGGCCGATTACCGTGCTAAATACAAGAAAGATGTCGTCATAGATATTGTCTGTTACCGGCGCTATGGGCACAACGAGACCGATCAGCCTAGTTTTACGCAGCCACGGATGTATCAGGCCATTGAGAAGCAGCCCACGCCCTTGACCCAGTACACAAAGTTTCTGGTTGGACGGGGCACCTTTACCGAGAAGGATATCGATGAGCACAAGAAATGGGTCTTAGGCATGCTCGAGAAAGCCGCAGACGGCGCAAAAGATTACGTCCCCACCGGTAAAGAGTGGCTCTCAGCATCATGGCCTGGATTCCCGTCTCCAAAGGAACTCGCAGAGCAGATTCTCCCAACGCGTCTAACTGGTGTTGATGAAGTAACGCTCGAACATGTTGGCAAGGTCGTTTCTTCCTATCCCCCGAGCTTTAACGTTCATCGCAATCTCGCTCGCATTATCAAAGGCCGAGGCAAGTCGGTTGAAGACGGTGAGGGTATTGACTGGTCTACGGCTGAGGCGCTCGCGTTCGGCTCGCTTGCCCTAGAAAAGAAGCACGTACGCGTATCAGGACAAGACGTCGAGCGCGGCACCTTCTCGCAGCGGCACGCGGTTCTCCATGATCAAGAAAATGAGCGGCAATATGTGCCCTTGAGCAACCTTGGTGGAGGTCAAGCGCGTTTTGTCATTTGTAACTCTTCTCTGTCAGAATATGGCACACTTGGCTTTGAGCTTGGCTACTCTCTTGTTTCACCTGACGGGTTAACGATCTGGGAGGCTCAGTTCGGTGACTTTGCTAATAACGCACAAGCAATCATCGACCAGTTCATCGCATCAGGAGAGCGCAAGTGGCTGCAGCGGAGTGGTCTGGTCGTGAATCTTCCACACGGGTATGACGGTCAAGGTCCCGAACACTCCAGTGCGCGCATCGAGCGCTTCTTGCAACTCTGTGATGATGATCCCCATCACTTCCCCAACCCCGAAAAGCTTGAGCGTATGCATCAAGATTGTAATATGCAGATCGTGTACCCTACAACGCCTGCCAATTACGTGAGTGGACGAACGGAGCAGTAAACGCTGATCTTACTGACCCCCTGGTGTCTAGTTCCACGTACTCCGTCGCCAGATTCACCGTGACTTCCGCAAGCCGGTGCGTCACCGTCATATACACCGTGTATTAGATGACTTACGTATTCTGTAGCTCATCCTGTTCTTCTCCAAGTCGCTGCTTCGTCACCCGAAAGCAAGGTCATCCCTTTCTGAGATGGTCGGTAATACCCACTTCCAGCGCTACTTGCCGGAAAGTTCCCAGGAGCTTGTCTCCCCCCAAGATATAAGACGTTACATCCTCTGTTCAGGCAAGTCTTGACATCCCTTATCACGGACTCGCAGGCGAATGTTGACCACCTCTAGGTCAAGTTTATCACACCCTTCTTCAGGAGCGTGAGGCAAAAGGGATTAAGGATGTAGCGATCAACCGTGTTGAGCAGATATCACCATTCCCCTATGATTTGGTATATCCTCTTTCTATCCCCGTGGAACAGCTTCTCATTAATTCCCAGATTACTTCTCACCTCGATGCATATCCCAACGCAGACATCCTTTGGTGCCAAGTAAGGCCATGTGAAAATGTCTTTTCGTTCATCTGGCTGACTTGTCGGAACTCCTCAGGAGGAGCCGCTTAACAATGGCTCCTGGACCTATGTCGAGCCTCGCATCCTCACCGCTGCGAATGCTACTCAGCATCACAAAGGCAAATCTATTCTTTATGCCGGTCGTGAGCCCACAAGTTCTGTCGCGACCGGGAGCAAGGTACGTCACGGGTTCCAATAATATGCCTGCCTTGACTGACATGCTCTTCTTTAGACTCAGCATAAGAAAGAAATTGAGGCATTCCTGCATACTGCCTTTGCCTAGTAGTCCGCAAAAATATCGAGAACTTACTCTACCCATAACCAGTTAAACTAGTATTTGCACAATCAGACACCTGCTAACATGAATGAATAAACATCGCCTCTCCGATCATTGATACATCGCCCATTCTATTTGATTCCCGCGATATCAGCGCAACGGACCTCACAAAATATGACACAAAAATGAGAGTTTTGAGGCAAAAGATCTCTCGCAGGCTTGTCACCTGCGTCGTCCGGTTGTCGGACAGCTTGAAGACTAGCACCTAAGAAACGAGAATTACGAGAATCCGGAGATAGCAGGGTTTCATTAGTTCCGATAGAGGTATGTGAATGCTATTCGACAGTTTTATGGAAGGATCAAGACGGAACTGCGACGGAGGACGGGAGATGTATCGTAGGACAAACGAATAATGATACGTGTACATGTACTGTACTTGCATTGATAGATGAACAAAGTTTACGTTAGACGCTTTCTCGATCCAATCGGCCTGGTCCGGTCCAGACCAGCGGATCCGAGTTTCTTAGAATCCTCTGGCACCACAGATCGCGCCACAGGCTTATCCTCAAAAGTCAAGAGGTCATACAGCGACGCGATTTGGTCACCCTGAATTATTCCAAATATGTATCTGATCAGTGTATGTTTCAAATCAATCAACCGTGCCTCTCACCCTTTGTTCGAGAACGTCGATCACCTCCCGCAGATGTTGCGCCAGCACATTACGCTTCACAACGTTCGAGGCAGCGTCCATGAGTCTGTACTGCTCAGCCAACTCGGTATATATCCTATGAACAGACCGTTCAGCACAGCAGAAACGTTGAAAAAAAGAGGCCAGCACCCATACCCTTTATAATGTGTAAAGTCATCCTCCAGCTCCCTCAACACACGCACGAGCACAGTTTGTGGCGGAACTTCGTTGTTTCTTGCGTCCTTGCTCAAGAAATTAAGGTTCACTGTAGTTCCTTGGAGCGGGTTGCCTCTCTCCCCGTTCTCCACAACCGAACCCTCTTCGAAGCCTTCGTCCTCGTCGTGTGCATCCGCAACAGTGACGTTGCGGCCCTTGCTTGCAGGATACCACAGCGCTCTTGGCGCAGCTTCGCGATGGCGTCGGCGGTGGCATACCGTACATGTCCTTGTGTTATGTTCTGGTGCGGAGAAGAACATCCGCTCCAGGCGTGCCCCGCGGATCTGCGGGAAAGGCGTCTCCTCCACGGCGTGTCGTTCTCGAGCAGCGTGCGCCGGCGTTGGTGCAGGGGGCCGAGAATCTTGTATGATGGGAGGTGTGGGTGAACTCGACACTTGTTGCCTTCGTTGATGAATATTGTCCGGAGTGGTAGCGCGTTCCAATAGAGATGTCGCAATGGAAGAGTTGCGCGCCGAACCTATCGACGATGCTACGCTCGGCGCACGGTGGGATCCGTTACTGCTGAGTGAACTCCCAAGCCTAGACGAAGAGCGTGATCGTTCTGAACGCCGCTCTTCAAGTTCCATAGAGATGCGCTCCACCTCGCTATCCTCGACATATCGTCGAATGTTGCCCCCACTGCCTGAAGCGGCGTGATTTATGCGAGTCTTGCGCTCGAGAAATGCACGACGTGCAAGAGCAGGTTGAACATCCTCGATCTCGTAGTCGTTGGGACTCTCATCCTTGTCCTTCTGATCTTTCTCCATTTCAGAGTCCCCGTTGTCTTCTCCATCGCCACGGGCTTGAGGCTCATCGTGGGTGAGAGAGAGATTACGCTCCCTTCTCTCTCTGAGTCCCTCTTCTACGACACCTTTCAGTACCTCCACTTCTCCGGCAATTTTTTCCACTTCTTGCCTCAGGAGGTCGACCTCGCGCACCTTCTGCCGAAGCGTATGCTTGTCCGCTTCCCTAAGAGATCGTAATTCGTCGAGTAGGGTCTTGTGTGAAGCGAGCTCCGAGGTGAGCCGGGCCATATGAGACCGGAGAGTAGCAATAAGGGATTCCAAAGCTATGAGAGTCTGTTTGGTGCAAAGACAGACGGATAGATGACGAATATCTACGAACCTTTCTTCTCCTCTACAGCTTGGACATAACGCATCTTCTCCTCGTCAGTGTCTTCAACGGCGCGCGCTTTGCCCTTCGATTTTGCAGTGGCCACCTCCGCTCGCTGCTGTTTCATGATCAGCGCTTCACGGTACATAACTAGCTCGCGCTGCCGTTCAACATCCTGTCTGCACACGTCCAACTCGCGTTCAAGCTCCTTCATGCGTCTCCTGGAGGTGTGATTTTCTGCATCTAGATGAGCTATTTTCCTTTGAAGGTGGTTGACGGCCAGCCGCAAACGAACTAAAAAAGCTGTGAGCAACAGGGAGAAAGGAAATAATGAGACAAACCATGTCCATCTTCATCCTCATGTCCCCTGCCAGTTTCCTCGTAGGGTTGATACGACTGACCCTTGGCAGGGCTCTCAACAGCAACTGTCAGCCCAGTCACATCGGGGAGCTGAACTTGCTTTTTCTTCACGCTTGAAGAGCTAACGTGAGTGTTTGCTGACATTCTTCATTAGCTACAGGACCATGTTATGATCAAGGCTTACCTGGGGCTGCTCTTGTCTTGTGCAGGCCTTGCGACCACCCACTCTTCTTCGTGTCAACCTGGATCCCTTCCACTTCCAAGGGGGCGTGCCATCTGCTTTGCTCAGCTTCTATCTCACGTGCTAGTCCCTTTGCTAATCTTGTGAAGTTCGAGTTGCCGGTGGACGGTGTAGGTGGGCGAAGTAAATTGTTCGAGTTCGAGTTGACGGTTTGCGTTTGCATCTGGACTTTCCGCGGCCGTGGCGTCGGCTCGCTTTCTCCAGCCTCCGCTTGGACTGCGCGAAGAGAGGAGGGCCGTCCAGTTGCCGGATATGGTTGAAGTGGATATTCTGATCTGGGATGGCTTGAAGTAGACGTCAATCTGCGTGCAGATGCATGTATCTGGGCCGGAGATGCAGAACGGGGTCGCAACGTGGGAGAGTGAGGTCGCTTTGGGGAAAATGTTAGGTGTGATAGTGTATCTGAGAACTTTGGCTTTGAAGATGTCGGGTCAGGAGTATCTGGCCCTGACGAGGAGGAGGATGTGGATTGCAATGAGTGAGGAGAACGAAGGCGCCGAGTAGATGCCCTGGCGTGCTGTGCGGACAGAAGTTGATCGAGCTCTGCTGTGGTATCGACTATGAGGGGATCGAAAGGTACAGTATTTGACTGCATATAGACAGGAAGTTCATGCAACGTAGCGGAACAATGGAAAGATGAAGACTCACAGCTTGCCGTGACGGCGCTTTCTCAGTATCATACAAATTAAATTGAGTGCCTATGTCAGCGAGGAGATCCTGTAATGGACGCTCCGGGTCGTACTCTGCACCGCTGAGGCTGACATCTCGTCTATCCCCTCGCCCAGCAAGACCGGCACTGAGCGTGAGCGCGCTAGCGTGATGAGCGGCTGTTGATAATGTCTCTCCCCCAAAAGGATGAACTCCTTCATCGTCTTCGCCAGTGCGATAGGACCAGGCATGGAGTTGACTGAGGCCCTCATCCATATCGAGGGCGTCTCTGGAGCGATCCATAGAGTTAAAGGCAGAGAACGGGGCTGACACGCCCGGGTAATGACGAGGGTTTTCGACCGAGTAGTCATCGTGGGTACTAGAGGTGAGATGAAGAGACAAGTCTGTGTGTAGGAGATTGTTCTCGAGTTGAATTCGAGATTGCTCCTGCTCGTCTCCTGTAATACTGATGTCGAACTTGGGCGGTCCTTTCCTCATGTTGGTGCACCGACAACTTACCGATCCGCCACCGCCAAATCCAACCAAGTGCGCGCGTAGGTCACGTGTCCGCGTTTCCCCTCTTCCGAATCAATGTCAGAGCCAATTACACAGAAGGCCCATCACCCCTCTCAGTCAGGAAAAAAGGCAGAAAAGAAGGCAAAAGCCAAAGGAAAGCATCATGCTTCTAACGAGAAGGTACTTGGTGGGATTTCTATCCAGTCTCATCCCCTCTCACACTCTCTCCATGTCTGCTCTCAGGCATTCGCACCTAGATCAGGACGCAGAGCGGAAAGGCAAGGTCGTCGTGCCGCAGAAAAAGACCAAACCCGTCTCCACGTTCCCCTCGTTGACCGTACCCCTAATGACATCCCTCCGCCGATCATAGTTGCCGTCGTGGGCCCACCCGGCGTTGGAAAGAGTACTCTTGTCAAGTCTCTCGTCCGGAGGTACACCAAACAGACACTAAACGACATCAGGGGACCCGTGACAGTAGTCAGCGGTAAAAAACGGCGGCTCACCTTGATCGAGTGTAACAATGACCTCTGTTCAACGATCGACATTGGCAAAGTTGCGGACCTCATTCTTCTTATGATTGATGGATCATTTGGCTTCGAGATGGTAAGCCCTATCGACCACTTTACCTTATGAAGGGGTGCTCTATCTTTGTAGGAAACGTTTGAGTTCCTCAACATTCTCCAAGCCCATGGCTTCCCAAAAGTCATCGGCGTTCTTACCCATCTAGACCTCATCAAAAAAGCCGCTACTCTACGCGCTACCAAAAAGGCGTTAAAAAGACGCTTCTGGGCTGAAATTTATCAGGGTGCCAAGCTATTTTACCTGTCTGGCGTCCTAAACGGGCGCTACCCTGACTCTGAAATTCTCAACTTAACCCGCTTTATCTCTGTCATGAAATTCCGCCCACTTATATTCCGCAACGCTCATCCATACCTCCTCGCGGATCGTTTCGAGGATCTTACCTCCCGTGAACAAATCCGTTTGTCAGGGGGTAAATGCGACCGCACTGTTACAGTTTACGGCTATCTTCGTGGCACCAACCTACGAGAAGGCACCAAGATGCACATTCCTGGCGTTGGAGATTTCGACATCAGCTCTATTACGCTACTCGGAGACCCATGTCCATTCCCCACTACCGAATCGGAAAAGCGGCGGAAACTTAGCGAGAAGAAGAAATTGCTCGTGCATGCACCCATGAGTGATGTTGGTGGGGTCATGTATGATAAAGACGCCGTGTGGGTCAACGTCCCAGGCAGTTTTACTCGCGGAAATGCAGAAGGTAAGGCTCTGCAACATTTCCGCTTACCTTAATGTTAACTCGATTTGACCAGTACCTCAGGGCGAAGGCGAACAGATGGTGATGGATTTGCAAGACATCAACGAAACTTTAGAGAGTGCTGTTGCTCGCAGTCACATTCGACTTTTTAACTCCTCCTCCAAGTCGCTCTCTGTCGAGCCGTCTTCTAGCCGACATATCCATTCTTGTGTAGAAAGCGATGACGAGAGTGAACGGAAGGATGAGGAGGACGAGGGACAGGAGACGTCAAGTAGTTCTGACGGGGACTTCGACGATGAAGAGCTCCCTTACAGCGAAGATGAGAATGTAGAATCGCATTTTACTGGGCGCTCAACCCTTCGATCCGGGAACCGATCAGTGGACAAGATGCCCCAAACTCATGAACGCAAAGGAGCCAACATAGACTTTGCGGAAAGCGACTCGGACCTCGAACAAGATGATGAAGGCGTTCACATGCCTGTCATCTTGGATGACGATAACCACGTAGTTCTGCAGGACGACCCTGATGATGGCGCAGACGAGGTACCCAAATGGAAGTCAAAGATGATAGACCAAGCAAAAGCTTCGTTTAAGCTTGCAAAGCCCCGCAGACGTAAGAACTGGACAACACTCATTTACTCCAGTGCCCTGTCTCCACGTCAGATTGTACGACATGATGAACTCGACGAGGGTGAGGATGAGGATGAGGAAAACGAAGAAGACGACGCCTTTTTCACGTTCAAGAAAGCGACTGATGCCGAATTTGACGCCCTGGACGCTACAAAGGAAACAAATATCTTCGATCACTTAGAGAAATGGGAGAACGAGGAGGTGCTTGATTCCATTCGACACTTATTCATTACGGGCGAAAATGATACGTCTGCGGCCGACGGCAATGACGACCAGGAAGGCGTTCCGAGCGACGACGGCGTTGATCAGGACGAAGGGACTCAGTCGGACGATGATGGAGACACGAGAGCAGCCGGCGATACCGATTCTCGAGCTGCTCTTATAGCCAAAAAGGAAGCCCTCAAACGCAAGTTCGATGAGCAGTACGATGACCCAGAGTCGTCTAAGCAAGATTTCTACACTGAAGCAAAGGAGGCTATGTCTGCGCAGCAAGCTATCAACCGTGCCGAATTTGAGGATGTGGATACTACCACGCGCGCTCTTGTGGAGGGTTATCAACCGGGCTCATACGTTCGCATCGAACTTGCTTCGGTGCCGTGCGAAATGTCCGAACATTTTGAACCCACCCGCCCGTTGGTGGTGGGGGGGCTTTTACACGCCGAAGAACAATTTGGCCTCGTGCAAGTACGCATCAAGCGCCATCGTTGGCACACACGCACACTGAAGACGAATGACCCTCTCATTTTGAGTTTGGGTTGGCGGCGCTTCCAAACGGTCCCAATATACTCGCTTGACGACCATTCGATTCGAATGCGTATGCTCAAGTACACGCCGGAGCACATGCACTGCTACGCAACGTTCTACGGACCCGTTTCAGCCCCCAACACAGGATTTTGCGCGTTCAATTCCCTGGAGGATGGCACAGCAGCCTTCCGCATAGCCGCAACCGGAGTAGTATTAAATATTGACCTATCGGCGAAGATTGTCAAGAAATTAAAACTAACTGGGGTGCCATACAAGATTTTCAAAAATACAGTGTTCGTGAAGGACATGTTCTCTAGCGCATTGGAAGTAGCCAAATTCGAGGGTGCAAATCTCAAGACTGTGTCTGGCATACGTGGTCAAGTGAAGAAAGCGCTACCGAAGCCTGATGGTGCATTTAGAGCCACATTCGAGGACAAGGTATTAATGAGCGGTGCGTGTTTATCGCACCTCATAGGCAAGTCCATGCGATAATTGGCTTAGATCTCATATTTCTTCGCGCCTGGTACTCCATCCATCCACGCAAATTCTACAATCCCGTTACCTCCCTCCTCCTTTCCAATGGCTCTAGGTGGACTGGTATGCGCCTCACTGGCCAGGTGCGGCGTGAGCAAGGCTTATCCACACCACATCAACGCGACTCGGTCTATAAGCCCATCGAACGCCCCGCTCGACGCTTTAATCCTCTTAAAGTTCCTCGCAAGCTGCAAGCAGCGCTTCCTTATGCATCTAAACCGAAACTCATGAAGCCGCAGAAGAAGGCGACATACCTTCAAAAGCGTGCCGTATTGCTCGAACCAGAAGAGAAGAAGGCATTAGCGGTGATGCAACAGATGCGGGCAATACGAAAGGAAGCAATCGCGCGTCGAAAAGACAAGAAGCAGGAACGCGCAGAAACTCGGAAGAAGCAACTTGAAAGAGATGAGCAGAGACAGGCCGAGAAGAAGAGAGAGGAGAGGAAAGAGCACATGCGGGTAGCGGGAATCAAAAACAAGCGCGAGGCGGAGAGAGAGGAAGGCGGCGGTCGGAAGAGGAGGAAGGTCTCGTAACGACAAAGGGCGGATCTGAATCTCAGTTTCGCTTGGGAGGGCTGTGGTCACACTGGAAAGGTGTTGTCCGTGACGGTCAGGCCCGAGCTTGTGATTTATCGCTCGCCTGCACACTCGCCTCATGACATGACGCTTCGTCCTTCCAAGTAGCATAGTGGATAGTACCGACAATGCGAGGTCTCTCCACAGCTACCCAAGTATTTCTCGCCCACACCCATTGATTCAACCTTGCGCGGCAATTGATCAGAGTTTTTCATTCCCTCTTCAGACATTTGACTGCCATCGTCGAGCCTAATATCTTACCACTGTAAAGCGCCGAACACGCACGTGAATCACTGACGGCGAACGGAGGCACGTTGTATTCAAATAGTTTCAACGATGTACAGTATCTTAAAGCATGCTGACTAGTACTAGTAATGCAATGTACTGCCTTCTATATATCGCGTGTTCCTATAACACATGTCGCACTACGGGGTCAATGTTACCTGCATGAATTACTCACCCAGACAATGATGGGCATTACGGTCCAGCCCGGCTCCATATGCCTTTCTTTGGCTCGGGGACAGGCCGCTAATGGTATTCACAGTAGGCTGCTGCGGAGCGCCGAGACTCTGGCGTGCGCAGTGCTTGGAACACCTTGACGAGACCAGTTCTACCACGCACCGCACAAAGCAAATTAAGGCCTTCTAGTTTCGACACCTACAACCTTATATGGTATCTGAAATGTGCGGTGAGTGAGCGGGAGGAAGCTCGAGTCATCGATCCATCAGTTCTCCGGGGATAAAGAGAGCATACATCGGCCATCAGAGCCAGTCGAACTTTCTACAATGTAATCATCCTAAGAATGGTCATGACTGTCCGGGTCCAGGCCCACTCCCATTCGGTGGGGCTATTCGACTTAGCCCACTCTAGAATGGTCTATGCGGGAAAGTGATGTGAACAAGTGATGTGGAATGCCAGACTCCGGACTCAAAAGTTGCAACGTACTTGACAAGTATAGGTTGTCATAAATACTAAAACGACACAGCGAATATAGTATACCTATCTAGCACAGGCCCCGTCTTGCATAACGATTCAATGAAATCGAAGTCGCTCACCAAGAATCTCCGCTAGTTCCAATCCATCGTCAATCGTAAAATTTACGCAACCCACAATCGCCACATCCTCTAATGGGAACACGTCGACAGCCCGTCTTTTGGTGATCGAGGCGTCCGTCGCGCGCACTCTCTCACGAATGGCATCGACAATCGCTGTCCCACTCAGCCGCTGACAATTAGTCAACTCCAGACTTCGGAGCCTTGGCAATAAAAGTGTGCCGCTTTCGTCCGGCGCAAGCATGCGCACAACTCGATCTGCCATGTCGCTCGCGACAATTCTGAAATCTGTCAACGACTGTGCGCGGGAGAACAGCCACGCAAAATCCTTCGTCCGCATGTCGGCATAATCCATCTCCAGCACATGCAATGGAGGTGAACTACGGCTCAATAGGCTACGAAGACCCATGCCCGTCGCGTGGTCGCTACGCGGTGACTGGGAATAATCAGCGAACTCATCATCTGAATCTCCATCTTCAAGAGCACACTCAAAACCGAATGCTAGTGCATGGGGAGATGGGAGAGGCATTTCAGTGAGGGTGGGAGAAGGGGGCCCACTTGGGCCAGTGGTTGATTCAATAATCGGGCTCCCGGGAGGGATGCCTGAAGTTGGCAAGGGGTCGTTCGGTGAGCGGGAGAGAAGAGGGAGGTAGGGGTTAAGAACAGGGAAGTCGAAGTCAACGTTCAAATGTTCGAGGTAAAGCTCCCGCAAGGCGGGGGTGTGAAGATGGGAAAGTAAGATCCGCGTGCAAAGTGTGCTACGCAAGACGAGAGAGCGCAGCCTCGGTAACGAGACGATCGGTGGTGGACGCCGAATGTCCTCGGCAGAGATCACAGGCTCTTGTATGAAGCCTGTGAATGAGAAGAACTCAAGCTCGGGACAAACGGTGAGAAATCGAAGTAGGTCATCCGGGGGTACGCTCAGAGTTGGTGTACTCTCTGTAATAGAGACGGTAACGAAGCGGAGTGGGCACAAAGTGAGCGGAGAAGGCAGCTTGGATAGGAAAACGGTCATGAATAGAAGGTTGGAAGTCAGCGAGATCGTGTACGGTTTGAACGTGCCGGAGGGTGTCGTGTGAGTGTTCCCCTCCGGGGTTGACTGCACTTGAATCTGATTAGCCATCTCATCCATCTCTGAAGGATCGAGAATGGCAACGTCGAGTTCTTCTAATTTGGGCTCGCCGCTGCCTCTGTCCCAAAACTCGCCGAAGCGGACGGTCTCCTCCTTCGCACCTCTGATGGTACAGAAGCGCCATCTACCCAAATGATTGAGGAAAGGTGAGAGTAGAGGGAGGAGATTATCCTTCGATATGACATTAATGTCCACATCAAATGGAAGACCGGCGCTGCGTGCAAGGTAGTAATTTGCGACATGATTGGCGAGATAGAAAGTCAGGGACTGATCATCGAGGAAGATGAGTTGGAAGAGGCACGGGGAATGATCTGTGATGGCCTTCCAACGGCGGCAAACCTTACCGAGGGTAAGTGCAGTGAGAGCGGCTGAGTGGGTACACCAAGTGAATATATCAAGCAGTAACTCGGTAGGTAGATGCTCCATGAGCCTGTGCTTGAGCTGACTGTAAGCTCAGATATATATAAGTGCTTATAAGCATTGTATTATGTCATACCCTTTAACGATGCTTAGTAATTATTGTACTGTATATGTGGCTGTCGGGCTTCGAATCGCAAACTCTAATTGTTATTGTTATCCTACCTTTCTACCCGTCAATCTCAATCACTCTGCTACAAAAATGCCCGGTGTACGCGATATCAGGTGCGTCCTGTTTTCTTGTTTGTAAGCTGAATCTCACAGTGTCGTGCTGGTTTTCAGTGCAGAGGCTTTTATTGCTGCATACGCATCCCATCTTAAGCGATCGGGCAAGCTAGAGGTCCCAACATGGGTTGACATTGTCAAAACTGGCGAGTACAAAGAGCTCGCACCGTACGATCCAGACTGGTATTACGTCCGTGCTGGTGCGTTCACAATGAGAACTGTAGTCGTATTTGGCTGCGCTGACTTGGGTGCAGCTGCTGTTGCACGGCACATCTATCTCCGTAAAGACGTTGGAATCGGTGCCCTTGCAAAACTTCATGGGGGCCGAAAACGTCGTGGGAATCGACCCTCACATCATGGGGATGCCTCCACTGCTGTACAGCGTAAAATTTGTCAGTCACTAGAGAAGATTGGCGTGCTTGAACAGGGCCCAAATGGTGGGCGCCGCATCTCACAAGATGGACAGAGGGACCTCGACCGAATCGCTACTGCCGTTGTTGAGGCAGAGCGGGAGGAGGAAGATGATGATGAGGAGGAGGAGGAGGATGAAGATGAGGAGTGATCATGGTGTCCCCTTCTCTCTACGCTGCACGTAATTCTTGAAACCGGTCGCATGCTCCCATCACGCACCAATCACAAGGATATCATTCCGACTCCTTTGACTGGTGCTATGTTATGTTTCCATGTGGTTTATGGTAATCCCAGACATACAATGGCCGCTAGGAGTAAGGATAGGTGGAGAATGGGCCACCGACTGCCATTCTGATTCACCAGTTGGAGTTTCTGGTGGGCCTGTCGTACTTAATGATTCAGACAGGGTCAATTGGAAACAAAATTACACCAGCGCAATGGGGTTCCGTGTTCTTGGCATACTCTAGCTTAAGCTTAGGGCACACAGTGGACTCGCACCTCAGTTGGGTGGTGATTCGCCAATAGAGACGAAAGATATCTCTAAGATAAATGCAGTAATGTGCGCATGTGCATATGCATAACTTGACTGTATACATACGTCCCTGACTGAGCTGAGTGACGAAGGAGAACGCGAGATTGGAGAAATACTGGATATCCAGCAAACATCTTTGCTTCACCAGGCGTCGCGTAGGGCTGCTCTACTCCCTGCATAAACGCTTTTGACAAGGTCCAGCAAACCCGCCAAGGGTGAAATTGATAACCCGAACGGATTGGAAGGCAGGATGGACTCATCGCATGCGACAGAGACGCCGTCTCGGAGAGCTCTCTGCTGCTGACTGGAAGGCTCGAGAAGCGTAATGATGTCGTGGGGCTCGTGAGAGTTACCTATCCCCCCTTCATCGGACGGAGAAGATATAGGACCAGGAAACAGTGAATGTGCGGGTGGGTGTGTAACGAGATTCAAGGTCGCGTCGTCGATAGAGAGCAAGGACACGAAAAAAGAGAGCAGGGGCAGTCGGACCCCTGCATGCGGCACTGGAGGCGGAGGAGGTACCATCCATGAACTTGTGAACCCGTGCGCACGCGTCCGTTCTGACGGTGGCTTGCGCGACTCGAGCGGGCGGCCGTGCATACGAAGAAGGTACGTGTGCCGGGTCGCTCCTGGCGGTTGACGAAGTTCGGGTACGAGGTCCCACCGACTGGCAGCCAAGATCTCCTCGTCGAATACTGACACGCATTCATCCGGAATGATGGTGCAATCCCACTCTTCGGTGGTGGGCTCGTCTGTATTGCCAAACAGTTGCGACTGCGAGTGCACGCGCTCCCATTCGTACATTCCGTCCATGCTGCGCTCAGGTACGGCGCTCGTCCGGTTGATTTTGGTCTCTTTCCGAGACGCTAGTCTGAGTCGCTTGGAAGGCGCGACTCCCATAGAAGGTGTGTTGGAATAAGGTCTGGTTGTGCTGAGAGAGGTGGGAAGGGGGCTAGAAATCACGTAGATTGTGCTGCCGTCCACCGACGAGTCTAAGGTAACACGCTGGTGGTGAGGACTGCCCTCTCCTTTGAAACCTGATGGTTCCACTGAAGCCGAGTGGGCAGTGCGATGTGGCTGAGGGTAGTATTCCATGATGCCTTTATAGTGGAAGACAAAGGTCGAGCAAGTGGGACAGTCCAGCCCACCGTCCAGACCGAGTGATGGTGCCAATGCACTTGTATTCGGTGGCGCTGCATCATTCACGGGACTCACACAATTCTTTGTCTACGTTACCCACTCATCGATCCCAGACTCGAACGACACTAAGACTGCTAGACGAACGTGATTGAGACAACAATTGCAGCAACCTGGGCTGGAACAGGTCGTCAGCGCGGTCCGCTTGTGGCCCCGCACGTTGCGTACACCACATCAAGCACATTGCGCCACCAACAAACAATCTTTCTCATGTTTAGAGCGTGGCAAGCCTGAATCAGCACCGGGAAATGTCACCGGTTACTCAGAAAATCAGCGCCATGTCCCTTATGAAGCGGAAGTGTTAGTGTATAACGGAGGCAAATAGCAAAATACCCCGTTATAATCTCTGGTGTCGGCCTCTGGAACAGCCGGAAGAATGGTTGGACAAACTCGTAATGGGATTGATGGACCCCAACCCCCGACACATCTTTGACAATTCATGGTTCCTATGAACTTGCAGTGGGGATGATCTGCTGGCGACAAAAATCGAATCCGCTGATAATCAACTGAATGACGCAGACCCGAGCTTCTGGGGGAGACCGGTGTGGACGCCCTAGCACACGTTGGACAGCTGGTGATCTCGCAACACGCAACGCTTGTTCCGTGTCACACACAAATGGCTACAGCGCCCAGTGACACCCGAAGCCATGCATACGATACAGGAAGGGTAAGATGCTCAGTGACATATGTCGTGGTTAGTTATGCGGGCAGCAAAGAATGGCTAGGGTTATGCTCCCCTCGAGTCATACTTCATTGCCTCGAGCTGCGATATCCTTGTCCTCCCCTGGAGAATTAGTGAATGGAAGAAGTAGTATAGCACTGTCGCTACAAAGGCGAAGCTCCACCACGCGGTATTAGTCAAACCCTGACCTGTAAGCACGCAATACGTGGGTGCCATCGCGGTGACTGCATATACTCGTGAACGATATGACACGAGAACGTGAGGGTTTTGCGAAGGAGAATCTAAGCGTGCAAATACCGCCATGCCTAGTAGGATCAAAGTATGAATCACTGCGAATGGAATGTCGAAGGGTATCCGTGGAGGTTGAGCGCGTGAAAAAAAGGGGTTGAGTGGGTTTGTTCTTCGGAAGAGATATATAACATGTCTGAACTTGCATATTCAATAGAGAGCGGGAGCAGACACCACATAGGGACGAACAAGAAGGCAAAACTACCCATAACTGTACGCAAGCATAGCCAAATTTGCCTATCAGACGCATCGTTTTCTGCTTTCAACGTCTGTATCTCCTCTTCCTGTTCTGGAGGGTGAAGTTACATCGACCAGGGACGTAGTAGATGGACTAGGCACGCGCAACGACTCACCCTGGTCATCCAGGATAGCAGAATCTGGGTGGCTCTCGTCACTCGTAAATGTAAAAGGGGACCTCTTCCTAAGTTCTGATGTGACTTGCATTGAGGTTGGTAAGGGGAGCGTGAGTATCGGATAAAGTGAGATGAGGTTGTTGAATGGTGAAAGTGGCACACACACGTGCGGCCCGCGATTGATCTTGATGTCTACGCCATTCCCTGCTGTCGATGCACCCATAGACATTCGTCTTGATAGTTCTCTACGACGATTCAATTATATCGATGACACACCTCTGGAACAGTCGGAAGATAGCTCAGAAGGAGATGATAACCTTGGCTCGGAAGACCTAGACGATTGTTCTGCAAGAGTCGAGGATGAAGACTGGGAGATCGCAGAGAGGGGTAAGAAAATAGGATCCTATAAGAATATCCTCCCTTTTTTAAAAATCTTTCTCTATAAGACTTTACCAAACAATACAATCGTCTACGGCAACACATTGCTGTGAACTCGGGGAATGTTCAGGGCGTGGCTTCTGCAATCAGAGAATCTACATCGGTCGCCTCTCTCCCGGCTGTCAATCGACCCAAAGCTACGCCAACTTCGAGGATGCCACCATCCGATCAACTGCTTGCTTTTGCGAAATACTCGTCACGTCTAACTAATATCGATGTCCCGTACATGATGGGTGTCAGTGTCAATAGAAAGGGGCCCAGCTCATACGCAAATATGAAGGACAAGTCCGATCGTGCGACAAACGAGCAAGTGCTTGACCCCCGTACTCGCATCATCCTTTTCAAGATGATTGGTCGCGGCTTGATCCATGAGGTCAATGGATGTGTGAGCACCGGCAAAGAGGTTGGTGGGGCTCCAGGTTGGGCAATTTATGGTCGCTGGCTCTGAACCACATACTTTCGCTATAGGCCAATGTTTATCATGCCCTGACACCCGAGTCGGCACATTTGGCGCTCAAAATCTACAAGACTTCGATTCTCATTTTCAAAGACCGCGACCGGTATGTGTCTGGCGAGTACCGCTTCCGCCGCGGCTACAATCGTAAGAACCCACGAAAGATGGTACGCTTATGGGCGGAGAAAGAGCTGCGCAACCTTAGGCGATTGCGTGCGGCAGGGATACCTTGTCCAGAACCGCTCGAAGTTCGGGAAAATGTCTTGGTCATGAGCTTCCTCGGGGACAGAGAGGGCTGGTGCGTAGATGCAACACATTTACTTGATATGTCTGACTTTACCGACTCCAGGGCTTCACCGCGGTTGAAGGATGCTGAAATTGACGACCAATCGATCTATGCCTTTCTCTATGCCGAGCTCGTACTCAACATCCGCAAACTGTTTCATCAATGCAAACTCGTGCATGCTGATCTCTCCGAATACAATATCCTGTATCATGAAGGTCACCTATACATCATCGATGTTTCCCAGAGCGTGGAGCATGATCATCCTTCTGCGTTTGATTTCTTACGCAGCGATATCAAAAACGTCGAGGATTTCTTCTCGAAAATGGGGGCCCGCTGTCTGGGTCTGCGACGGTGTTTTGAGTTCATCGTGAAGGAACGATTGGACACTACAGATGGCTTCAGTGACGAAGACGTGTTCAAGAAGTGGCTCGAGCGTGGGGCCACCGAAGGTCCATCAGAGGTTGATCCCAATAGAGTGGCCTCCGGACAATCTGCACATGAAGATGCTGTATTCGAGAAATCATACATTCCTCGAACTCTCGGCGAACTCTACGATCCAGAGCGCGAAGTTGCGGCGCTCTCATTGGACGATTGGCAGAAACCGATCTACGCCGACACAATCGAGCTGGTGCGGCCAGCTAAACAGGTACTGGGAGAGGCTGACAATCCGCAACTTGAGGATAGCGGGGAGTTACGGGTATCCCTCCGCGATGGCGACTCGCAAGACAGTGTGAGTGATACTAGCAGCGAAGCAGAAGGCAGGGATAGCAGATCTTTTGAGGACAAACGCCCACGCGGCCATCGCCATGAGGACCGCGAACTAAAGAAGGTACATTCGACGGTATATATTTTCGCACTGTCGCCTGACCCCCTCGAACTAGGAGCGAAAGAAGGCCACAAAACTCGAACAACGAGAAAGGCGAAGATCAAAGATGCCGAAGGCGGAGAAGAAGAAGCGTATAAAAGCTTCACGCTGACTTCGGTAGCTGTAGCATCCTGGTGAGAGGCCGCAGCGCTGAAGAGCGATAAATGATGTTCAGGCATCAGTTATACACCCGTGGCTGGCATCTTCCACAACTTTAATATATTTATACAAAGTCCCCTGGTTTGCTTTGAATGGCGGGGCACTCCATTCCCGCTGGCGACGTTCAAGTTCATCTGTTGGTACCTGCAGGTCGATTGTATTTTTGACGGCGTCCACAGAGATAATATCTCCGTCGCGGACGAGTGCAATAGGGCCGCCTACTTGAGCTTCAGGGACAACGTGGCCAATGACGAACCCATGGGAGCTTTGCCATCATATGTCAAGGTCGATATAAGTGCTTATGAAGACAAGGAGTTGTGATACGAAGTACTCACCCTCCACTGAATCTCCCATCAGTTACACAGGCCACGTCTTGGCCAAGCCCGGCACCCATGATCAAACTTGTAGGTTTAAGCATTTCTGGCATACCTGATATTACGTTTTCATCTGGTCAACAATGGCTCCGCTCCGAACCTTCAAGTGACGTACCAGGGCCACCTTTCGGTCCAAGATATCTCAAAACGATAACCGTCTTTTCACCCTTTTTGATTGACCCGTTCTCGACAGCGTGTACAAATTCATCTTCAGAGTCGAACGCACGCGCCTTTCCGGTGAAACCAAGGCCTTCCTTGCCGGTGATCTTCGCTATCGCACCCCCGGGCGCTAGATTACCTGTGAGCACTCTACCGTACTACTTTAGATCAAAGGCAAATGAAAATAGCTCGTCTGGGACGAACCTGATGTGACCGGTCTCCTTGATCGGTCTCTCCAAGGGTCGGATAACATCCTGGTTGCTTGATAGTTCACCGTGTTCGTGAGTCCAGCGTTCAAGGTTCTCTCCCAGAGTTCGACCAGTAACAGTCATGTTATTACCATCGATGAGGTTATTTTTGAGGAGATATGCAAGGACCTCTACATCGCGTGAGGAAGCAAGAGAAGTGGTAAGGAGACAGGTACATACTAGGAATGCCACCGATTTTGTACACATCCTCCATCACATATTTACCGCTGGGCTTGAGATCCGCAATGAATGGCACTCTATCTGACACGTTTTGGAAGTCGGACAACTCTAGTTTTATCCCCACTGAATGGGCAATAGCAATTAGGTGTAGAACTGCATTGGTAGAGCCGCCAAGAATCATGGTTAAAACCTGGCACAGAATGAAACTGCCGATGCTCTGGAACAAGCAAAGTACACACCATCGTATTTTCAAAGGCGGAACGAGTCATGATGTGCCTAGGAAGGATATTCTTTTCTAAGAGATAATGCATCGCTACTCCGACCAAGTCGCATTCGGTGAGTTTCTCGGGGCTTTCAGCTGGGAACGAAGATGAGCCCGGTAATGTCATGCCGAGAGCCTCTGCAGCGCTTGCCATCGTATTTGCCGTGTACATCTTTCTTCAATATGAGCCTGAGGAATCTGAACAGCTAGACATGACATACCCCTCCGCAAGCACCCGGACCTGGACACGAATGCCGTACAGTGTTATACCTTTCTTTCTCCGCTTCTGGCGTTTGACCGTCTTGCAAGTACTTCCCGTATGATTGGAAAGCGGAAACAATATCTAGTTGTGGGGCGCCTTCGCATGAACCAGGACGGATGGTGCCACCATACACCATGAGACCTGGACGATTCAGTCTACCAACTTTGAAAGCATCATCAATAGTGCGCGAAGAAAACAAAAAGACGTATATGGAAGTATGCGTACGAGCCATGAGGACACCAGGCATATTTTTGTCACATCCGGGAATAACGACCATACCGTCGAGCCAATGTCCACCGGCAGCAGTCTCAACTTGATCGGCAATGAGATCCCTGGATTGGAGAGAATAGGACATCCCACGAGTTCCCATGCTGATGCCATCGCTAACGCCTACTGTGCCGAACTGGTAGCCTACGATGCCAGCGTTAGAGAGCGAAGCTTTGGCACGTTGCCCTAAACCCAGTAAATGGCGGTTGCAACTTGAAGAGGACCTCTCAGTATTTGAATTCAAAGGGTGATTGAACGCAGCTTACGGGTTACCCTCATACCTATAGGTTCAATCAGCTAAGGCTGGGAGCCAATGAAGAGAATTACGCGCCAAACACTCGCCACTCCGACCATGGCTTTATTGAAATCATCATCGGAACGGATACCATCCGTAGCATAAAGCATTGCCTAAACCGTGGTTGTCGAAGGTGAACACCAACCAGAGTTGCAGACCAAAGACGAAACCTGCCTGGCTGGCGCCTTGATCTTTCGGATGTGTAACGGTCCTGGAGTATCTGTTCATGACAGGTTTTTCATCCCGATTCAGAGAGCATGATGAGAATGTCCTGGAGGATGCTTGTACAGCACATTTTCTAGAGCTACGGAACAATAACTTCGACATGTCCATCGTCCGTCTGGAACAAGCCAATCAACGCCTGCGGTTCTGTCAATTGAACTTTTCCGATTGATTAGTCAACCCAGTGCCGTCATCATGATGATGTGAACCAAGACGGTTGGCGCTCTTCGGTAGCCTCTCACACGCTCTACGTTCAATCGTTCGGGATTGACTTGGGACCAGTTTCAAAGTGGCTATACGCTAGACACCAAACAAAATGATATATATATATAATGTATATCATGGCTCCTTGAGGTGTATTTCCATAAATGGTTTGTTACCTTGAAAATACTTATCGACGTGATATACCCAAATCGGGGGAAGAAGCTGGCTGGCTAGAATAGTAATGAGAGGAGTACGACGAGGCAGTCATCCATTATACCCTATTTCCAACTCTAAGTATCTTTCTTTTTTGTTCTACAGACCCGGGGCTTCGCTGTGTAAAAAGTCTCGGAGTGAATCTTTTGAGTTAGCGATGACCGTGTCCTCGGACCCAACGTACCATATCTGGAAATCTTCCTCGCTAAGATCTACGTTGGTGTCTCCAGCATTGCATTTCCTACTTTTCGTATCTGGTCCTCGTAGAGAAAAATAAATAGCGGTGAGAAACTACGTTCGGAATGGAGGAAATAATTGAGAAGAGCATCCCTACGATTGACAACGTACGGAGTTGCCAGAGCTGCGCGGAAATTCTGAGTCGACTGCAAGGATAAGATCGTTGTAAAGGCACTGTGGTGAAATTCTGCGTCTCCCTCAAATAACCTGTAGTAGATGAATTTGGGGACAGGAAGATTTATGTGCTCGTATCCTGCGGTAGCCCCTCACTCAGAATTTTATGCAGGATATCTTAGCGGAAGCAAACCTTATGGGCAATTCTTCGCAGCGGAGCTGGGGGCCCTGTTACCCCCCCTCTGCTCGCCTGCTCGTCCGCCATTTTGTGCGATCGCGAATGGGCCGACGAATTTTCTCCACGCCGTCGGACTGATTGCTTCCTCGAGAGCCCAGTCCAAACTATCTGTCCCCCCTCCCTGCCCCAGATTCAGCTGCTAACCGTGGCCGGTGTCCCCAACGAAACCCCTAATTTATGGAGGAGCAAGACCGTTCCCCGAGTCCCAGACCTCTGGGAAGCTCTCTTCCTCCCCCCCTGCACCGACATTTAGTAAGGTCGGCACCACAGTCGTCGCAAGGTGTGTCGACCACTGCGGTCCACCCACAAATTTTATGGTCTGGTGGGCAGCGGTCTACGACAGACCCCGCATTTTACACGTATCCTCCCCCGCCAAATACAGCTATACTTTCGCTCGAGAGTCAGCCGGCCGAGACGACACAGCAGATTGGTATCCCCCAGACCGACGTTCCTTTCTGGGAGGAGCGCTTTCCTTCCCAGCAGCGCATAGGGCACGCCGAAAGTTATACGCGCGCTGATGATTCCAGTCTAGGAGTAAGCTACTCCCCACCGCGCAGGGCGCATTCTTCAGATTGGCAACCGGTTCCTGTCGAACAACCTGAAGGCCATTCTCGTATGCTCCTCCAATCAGGCCCATGTTAACCGTCTAACCAGTTACGTTGGGCAGGTTACTCGTTCAGTCACCACCTTCCACGGCCGCAGAGAGTGCTAGCAGAACCATCCTCTAGTCAATTCGACATCATACCCTATATTGCTGTGCCCGAAGGACTGAGTGCGCGGACATACGCCCGTCCAGACCCAAATGAAAGTGGTTCTTCCACCCAAACGCTCGCCCAGCCATACATACAGTCAGCTGTTCCCCACAGCCTTCCAGGGTTTCCATGTGCAGACTATGTAAGCCCCCTGCTTGATTCTGTCTTGTTGGGCGTAGCTGGGCCACCGATAACTGTTGACGGATCTTCCCCCGAGGCTGGCCAAGGGGATCCAGTTGAAGTGGAGAGTCCAAAGAAGGTTGAGCGCAAGGGAAAGCGGAGAGTTGATGATCTACGGGAAGAGGAGCTGCCTCCTTTACGAAAAAAGAAGACGGAAATTGCGTGCAATTTCTGTAGAGGTGAGTGCCTTTGAAGGAAGTTCATGAGAAGTCGCAGGGCGCTTGTGGCTGCTTGTGGACGCCATATTGTGGGTCTGTTATTAATTTCTCATTATTGACGTAATTTCTCTCCCTTCAGGAAGGAAACTCGGCTGCAGTGGTGAAAAGCCAAAGTGCAAGGCGTGTATGAAGCGAAAGGGGGATTGCATCTACGAGGCCACGCCTCGACGGAGAGGTCCTGGTAAAGCTCCGAGGGGGAGCAGGAAGCTTGTGAAAGGTCGCGGGACAGATGAGCGCACGCAGCGCTCGACGCCGGAAGATGAACGGCCCACCATTCCCAGCATTGCCTTTGACATGCCTTTCCCTTCACTACAGGCACCCAGCACGGGCAGCTTCGAACCACCGCCAGCCAACGGTGAGGAGGGTCAGGTCCACCAGTGGCAGACGAGTAGCCTCGATAGGGCCTTTCTGACTGCATCCTCTTCGCCAGGTTGGGGGACTGTCACGTGAATGCACGACTTGATATTTATTGGATAATTTACACGCCAGATATAGGTGTTTTGGGAGACGAAAGCAAGACTCGGTACCCTTCCCGAGACAACGACTTGGGCCAAGAAGATGTATGGGAGCAGACGATGAAGGACAATGTTGGTCAGTGACGCAGGATCCTCAGCGAGGTTCGAGATGCTTTTAGGAAACCCCAATTTTACGTTAATTTCACGTATAGTATTTGTAAGTCCCTTATATTAGTTTTATTGCTCCTTAACGGTGAAGCTGGTGAAGGTCAACATTTTGGACTCTTTCGCTCTATATTACTTTGGTGCTGTGCGCTATCAGGACCTCACTAGCCTGATAGAACCAAAGTCCCAGGTGTGCAAATTCCGTGAACCGCAGACTACAGTGGTGCCTCGCTCTTGGTTTGACTCTGGAGTCTTGGACCAACTTAGCTCGTGACTTTGATTAGGTCAACTAAGTCAACGAGTACAAATAAGAGCCACGTTACGGCCATAAGCCTAAGTTATTTAAGTGCTACTGAACATACATGCACAGAAGACGGAGTCAGGTGGGTGCTGTCCTAAGCGTTGCTGTGCAGCTCCGATGACCCTCGGGTCTGATAAAGGTCCGGAGGGCCGAGCCTAATTTGCCAACACGACTACGGGCGAAAGATAAGGGTAGACGCCCCATCAAGGGACAAAGGAAAGGACTATCGCCACTATCAGAGCTGGTATCATCCTCGGCCTTTCGAACAAGACCAATAAACTTTTTCTCAAGCTGACAGTTCAACCCACAGCCTTAATTCTATATCAATTAGAAAGATGGTACAAGTCTACCAGCACTGTATTAGCACCATGTCACGCTGCTGCGGTCCCGTTGACGCCGGCAATTAATCACGTTTCTCGGAGTTGTGAGGGGTTCTCGGGGTGTGTCGAGCGCACCTCCGTTGGGGAGGCTTAAAATGGAAAGGGGGCCCAAAAGGCGAAAGTGAATACAGCAATTTTGAGAAGGCAGGTGTTATCGGAAGCCGCGGAAAGCAACGCACGAGGATAAGGGGAGGGGTTCTAGACCTCGAGCGGAAGGTGAAGATGCTTCTGATCCGCCGCTACGGGACAGACTTTCTTAGCATGACCACGGTGAGAAGATGCAGTTTATGAGGGTGCGCGCGATGGGCGGCCGTGAGGGTCAAGTCGAACGTGGAGCGGGATAGTCGTAAGAACATTATGGAAGTGATGAGCTTGTTATTTCCATTGAGAAGTAGGGAGGGAGCGCGCCGAATGAATTGGGATTGGTGGAATGCTCTCGGAACAGAGTTGGGATATGAGGCCGGAGCGGCGCCGCGGAGAGAAAGGGACGTAAGTCCGGCCGGGGAATTCAGTGCCCCGCACCGCGTCCCCTCAGCTAGCCAGGGCAGGCTACGGCCAGCCAACCGCTCTCCGCTGAGCCCGTTCACTCCTTTTCTTCCCCCCGCCATGGACATAATCGACCAACGGGTTCGGCGTGAACAGGAGGACCGTCTCGACAGGCTACCCTCCCAAGATCACCAACTCTCATCCTATCCTGCACAGCCTACGCAGGCTCTCCTTCCCTCACGGAATGGTTCTATCGCTGTTCGGGCTGACGGACCTTCCAGCGGATACTCCCTCATGGTGGCTGGACAGCCAACGGGAAAAACCGCCTTTCTCCGCCTCCTCCTAGACACCAGCGACATTGCCTCGACCACTTCTCAGGAGCAGCTCGCATCCGTCGCCAAGTTCGTCCAGGGATGTGCTGGCCACACTTCTCACATCCGCACCGTCTCATTCAACATTGAGTTGGACTCTCCCGAAAATTCCCAGCGTCAGTCTGTTTTTCTCACCCTCACAGACACCCCGTCCCTCGATGCCCGGGATGAGGTAGCCTCCGAACGGGTTGTCGCTGACATCCTCCGGCACGTCGAGACAAAGTTCTCAGAAAGTCTGGAAGATGTGCGTGGCTCTCACCCATTATTGTCCTCGCACGCTCGTTCATTCATCCGTCGTTAC
>QFDW01002571.1:0-16832 GCA_003315895.1 Lactifluus rugatus | reverse complement strand
ATTTTGCGAAGCATGACATGGGACTGGTTAGGATCCCTAGAGATGCGGAGTCGCCAGTTGGAAGCTTCAGGCATCCACGGAGATTCAGCTGGACGGAATTCAAGCTCCCCGGTAGCCAGGTCAAGCCAGTGGACGCAATCACTAACAAACGTCTCCGGGAAGTCACCACTGAGTACTGCCCGGGGAACAAACTGTAGGAGTTGAAGGCATCCCGGTCGCCGTACTTGTAAGATCACATCGCCGCCGCGCCGCGAGAAAAGGATCTTCAAATTTCCCCTCAGCTTCTGTCCGATAGCAAAAACTAGCAAGTCTTTACCTGATACCCGGAGACAGTCGATCTAGTCATGAATTCCATTCCGGGGGTGTCAGCTGGAACTACATCAAGAATTCTCTGCCAAGGGAGCATAGAAATTAATATAGACGCGAGTTGATATGATCATAAACCCTTACCTTTCCTAGGATGCCTGCATACGTTGAATGTTCTATGATTTCATTAGGAAGCCTCCCTAGTGGTTGCCCATTGACGAGAAGTTGGCCATTTAGTACGTTATAGTGGACGTCCTGTCCTCCCTCCGTTTTGCAGACGATCCACTGAGAATGGGGTACAGGGAGAACACGCCAAATCGAGGTGCGCAGGCGGCGATAACCTGACCACAAGCGTTCGAGTGCATGATCAAAACCTGACGGATTTGATCGTATTCCCCGCAGGAAAAACGGTTCAAGAAAGTGAAGTAATCGGTGATGCCTATTGAGGAGCTGGGTGAGATAAAGAGGAATATCATCTCGAATGAATGGAGTGCTGTCGTGGACAATAACTGCGCATCGCACAGCAATAGCGAAGTCATCGTCAGTAGAAAGGACTTTTGGAACGTGCTCCAAGCAAACATCAAAAGTCGAAACACATGTCGCTGCCAGCGAACATAATCGGTGACGCAAGTTGGCACGTGATGTTTCATCTTGTGTCATGTCCAGCTTCGACTCCAGCTGGCCAATCCACCCATGCGTTACCATTCGAACATTCCGCAACAACGCATATGCTCTTGCACAAATACCTGGGTCGTTCGCAGAGGAGAGAAGACGACTAGTCACGAGAGCTGAGGATAGTTGAGCCAGTGACAGTAAAGCATGCTGAATAACATACCAACAGTCCTGGCAGTAACTTCCTCTAGCCAATTAGCTTGTACTCTCTCGAGAAGGGCCTCCAGTTCATGCAGGAGAATTCGTCCGAAATTAAAAATGCCGAGGTCAATGTGCCACTCCCGTACACCATCCGTCAACGGCCCAAGTTGCCAGGCTGCATGAGTAATCAATGAATGGACCTCCTCTCGACGAAACGAAAGGGAGGGCGAAGCCAACTCCCTCGCAATGTTAAGCCATTGCAAGCGTGGTCCGCTACGCAAGGTGGAAAATGCCATATATTCGTGAAGACTGAGCTCTTTTGGACAGTCCGCCTGTGAGGCAATCACCTCATTCGACGTATGACGAGTGCCCGACACGGTGGGATGCAACTTGTGGTATGGACCTGAAAATGGGAGAGGAGGCTGGCAGAAGGTTGCAACATTCGACCCAAGAAAAGGTCCCGCCGCCCAAGCCTGACTGGCACGATCAAACAATTTGAAGGATAGCCCGTTCCTGACCAAGACCGAAGACTCATCTGCCGGAATCTGGACTCTCCTGTAGTGTGTTTGGTCACTGAACGACTTTGTGGTTGACCCAATAGTAATGCGGTGGTATGGATGACGTGTTGCCCAGGATTTCAGGCCGGAGAAAGCGCCTAAGAGTATCTTGGGTTGGGCGGTGTCATCGCGCACATCGGGCTTTCCAATATCGTGGAGGATCTTGTAAGTTATCTCACGCCAAGTAGAAAACGCACGTGGCGGAGAAAGCTCGAACACCACCAACTGTGCCTCCACCGTCGCTTCAGGGAGAGGCCATTCATAGACATCGATCTTCAACTTCTGAGCCTTCTTCTCTTTACTACATCTCCCACAACATTGGTGGATTAAGTCTCCTTCGTCATCCTCAGAGTAACTATGGCTCATCCTCGAGGCTTCGTCCATCAGCGAACGCCAGGTTTGATTCAGTGAGTCAAGCTCAGCAAGCTTTCTCTCGCGCTCTCGCTGAGCGTGTCGATTGATGTCAGCATAAACCCGCTGTAGTCTTTGAGAATCATGGTAGTACTGCACAGCGAATGACGAGCGGGCAGCTTTGTCTGAGAAGATGGACGTCCCGCAAAAGGCGTCCTTGTGTCGTCGGCACACGTACTCTTCGATAAGGAAGGCGCGTCGGAGGGAGCTAGTGCGGTGAAGGAGTAGTGGATGAAGAAAATCTCGAGAAATTTCCGGGGAATAAGATGTTAATAAGGGACACTGTCGGATAACCAGAATGTCCAGAGCCTTCCAAAGATCCATGATGGTTAAGATCATGACCGAATTATCTTCAGGGTTGGCGTCGTATATTTCCTGCGCACTGGTGAAGTATTGCTCAATGCAGGACGCAATTACGTCAGGAGCGTTATCGTCGAGTTGAGATGAGTCGACCCAAGCATCAAGGTGTCTCTCAACAGACAGCTCGAAATCGGCAAGGGCGATGCGCCCATCTGCTGAGACAGCTTCTTTGAGTCCCCACCCAGAAAATTGGCTGAAATCGGCTATATTGCGGAGAGGAGTTCGACGGGAAGGAGAAAATTGTTTCGGTGAGTAGCTCTTCGACGTTGAACGGAGAGCATTCATGAGGTATTTCTGTGAATTATCAAGAGTAATCCTTGTATCGGCGACGAAATCGAGCTTCTCTGGGTGCCAGGGTGGAGATATCGAATTGCTTATCTGAAAAACCGACCACCGATCTTGTAGAAGCTTCTCTGTCTCCTTCGCGGCATCGTACACAGCTTGATAAACCTCGCCAGTAACAGCAGAGCCCAGCTTTGCTAGACGGCGAGCCATCTTGACCCTCATTCCAAACAGTAATTCGCTCGGAAAGGCTCTCTGGATGCAGAAGCGGAGTAGATAGGCATGGAAAAAGAGAATGAATGATTTGTATATGTTGTCGTGATTTTCAGAGGTTTGCAGGGTGACCCTAATGATGAGCCATAGCCCAGACCTGCGCCAGGGCTTGTATGCGTCCTTCCACAACACCTCGTCTCCTATCCGTTTCGTGATGCGATCCACGACAGCCGGCTGACCGAAGCCCCTAAGGATTCCGACTAATAACTCGGAAATATATTTTGGATGGGCACTTTCACGGACTTCGCGGACTGTAGATCTCGCCTTGACGGTAGTTGCAGTGGAATCCAAGACATCGATATCCATTTGGGTGAGAAAGGAGCTTAGTTCTTTGAGAAAAGATTCATTCTCGAAAATTTCCTTGGATACTTTGACCGCCGGACCCGGGTAAGAACAAAGGAGCTTTCCGTTGGTGGACATCACAACGCTTGCGGGTGGCAAGACTTCAAAGGATTCGAATTGAACATCATTAATAAACTTGCGCACAACGACAGCAGCATTCTGTGCTCGGATATGCTTAACAAACACATCTGAGGATTCAAGTTATTAATAAACTGAAATAATGCGCAAATATTGGAGTTCACCTCCGACAGCCAGAGTCGACAGCGAGCTCTGGAGATTCTTTTCATTCCATGGCGCCTTTACGTTTCGCCAAACCAACTTGATCATCTTTATCATATGTGTCCATGTCGATTGCTGGGAATGGGAAAGGCACTGGTGGAAAGCGTAGGCGGCCTCTAGAAGGAGGTGACACAAAGCTGCATTTGTCTCTTGTTCGGCTGTTTCGGTCGGAGCCTGTTGAGGAAGCCTTGGTGGCATAAAGACATGCTCAACAACGGACGTGAGAGTATTGGAATCAATTTCAGCTAGTGGGAAGGACATATTGAGAGGGGGGAGAAATGTATGAATGTGGCACCAGAACCCTTTGCCAGGTTTTGATCAGGAGGTTTGGTCTCGCCACACTAGGCGCCGGCACAATTACCCGCGGAAAAGAAGAGGGCAGGTGTGACCAAACAATACAACCGATGGTAAGTCAAACGCCACGGAGAAATGGCCGGGAGAAATGGAGACTTCGAGAAAGGATAGGTTGAATAACCATATTTCTTCTACGATTGAATAGCTGGAATTTACCATTCATCTTCGGACGTCTTCTCGGCGTATTGTCTGGAGCGGGTCATAAGACGTCCAAGTCATTGTTCTGCCGTCTTTATGATATGAGATGATTACGGCGACGAACTTGGGTAGTAAAAACGCTGCGGAACCTCAATTTGAGAAAGAGAAGTGAATGATTTATTGTAGTCACTTTTTAAGAAATGCATCCTCATGGCGTAGGACGCCAATGCAGAATTTCAGGTGACCATAGCGGTGATTGGACAAGGGCTTGATAAGGAAAGACCCGTTAACAGTATTCCGCCTTTGTTGCGTCACGTGGCTTCTAACTCGGTGGACCGCCTTGAAGTTCCCGCTCGCGCTCGAGCAGTCTCGTCGGCACTTCGATGGCCAGGTGCGCTAGACTTCCTTCTCCGACCCTCTATTCACGCCTCGGTTGCAAGGCCGCCTCTTACTCCCACTCGTTTTCGCGCCCTTCATGATCATCGCCTTGATGTTGCTTTGCCTTTTGGGGACACCTCATCAATGTGATTTTGTTGACCAGCCTTCTGTGACCAGCCTTCTATTGATTTACTTTCATTGTGAATTTTTATGTCTGGGCCTCACCACTGGCATGGGTTAGGTACCTTAGTCACATGTGATGTGTCGTCCGTTTGCTCATGCCTCACTTGTACACCTGGCATGGGTGACGGATCGTGGGGGGTTCATCGGTGTTTCCTGAGTGAGCATAACCCATCCTTGTCCTTATGGTGTGGAATAACTCAACGTCCTGGCTGTTCCAGGCTAAGCAAACCGCCGGCACCCTCTTGACGGCCTAAACTTCCAAGTCGCTTGATCCTTGGGAGCTTGGGCGCTTAAGCAACGGACAAACCTTGCCATTTCTGGGATGCGCATATAAGCCATCCCTAGGGGCCGTCACAAATAGAATAGAACACGTGGATGGTGGGTGACCGAGAATGTACTTGTCTTATCCCTTTGCGGTTTATCCTCCCGACCCTCACTTACGCTTCACCGGTCTGGTTCACTGATCACAAACAGAAATGGCTTCTCAATACCTTGCAGGTGGCACAAAACGACGCCTGCAGGAAAATCAGCGGCTGCTTCTGTACTACACCCACAGACCCACTCCACTACCTTCTGGGGATTCCCCCCATACGATACACCCTTCTACGCCTCCGGGAACAGTTCGCCCGGAGATTACACTCCCTTCCCCCCTCCTCCCCCCTCATCACAGTTCTTAAGTTGAGGTACCCGGGAGCTACGATCATGGCTACAAATACCTTCTGCTACCCGAACCCACATCACGAACCGGATTGGTCTCACGATCGGTACTTAGATCTCACGGTGGACCACACGCCCTCTACTTACTCTATCACCAAATCCCTCTCCAAAAATCCCCCTATATCCCTTCATATCCTCACTTTACACCGCCTACACATACCTACCTACGACTACTATTACGCATTCTCCCTTCACAGAGGTAGAGAGCTCCTGGGGTCTGGGTGGGAGCAGGGGCAGAAGGAAGCCCCAACAGGGATACGCTGCCTCCTCCGAGGCCTTGCCCTGTTTCTCACCAGGCGTCGGCCGGAGGACCACGCCTTACTTACATTATTACCTAACTCTATTCCAGGGAAACTCCTCGTAGACTCAAAGGGAAACGCCCTTCCCTCTCACTAACAGCATCCTATCTTAGTATAATACGCACTTACTTAGCAGCTGACGTGTCTAACACTCTAGAGCTCCGGGCCTACAGGAAAAACTGGAAGGTCTACTGGGGTTGGACGCGGCTCACAGGGCAACCGAGGATGCACAACTCGGACTTCCGAGCCTCCCACACGAACAACATGGAGGAAGGGCTTTCCAACTATGGAAGGAGGACCTAGACTCTGGTAATCGAATCAAAGGAGGCCATCACCACGCGTGGGTAACATGTGACAACCCTCCCCTTCACCACCCCCGTTCGTTAGGGGCCTGCTAGCTCACCGCAACAGACACCTCTTCTCAAACGGCCTTCAACTACTCTCACGACACGCATTCATCGCGGAATACTCTGACCGCTTCCGTCCATCAGCAGAAGACAACACCACCTGCCTCTGCAACTACGGCGATTTCACTCACACCCTCGGTTTTCTCATGTCTGCTCCACCGGGAGGCTAGACGGATCACGATCCAGAACCTCTCCCTTGACTACATCTTTTCCACAGAACACGGAGGGAAAGCCTTGAGTTGGTTTATCACCCTCTCCCAAGCCACCCTCCGCCCGCTCCTCCCCAGACCTGACCCCCCTTGAGCCCGAGGCCCTAGGGTAAGTACCGTCTCCCCGTAGAATGGTTCATAACTTACCCTTCGATACCTTACAACACCGTCACTACTACTTACTCTCATACCAAAGATGCTATTGATAACGTACGATACTACTCTCATATACTACACAACTAGCTTACCCTAGTTACCTTTCTGTCTTGTCGCGTATCAATGCGGGGACAATAAAAACTAATTCAAAAAAAAAAAATATCCCTTTGCGGTGGCACCTACCCACTTTTCATTCGGCAGTCGCAAAGTGTCACATTCGTCATTCGAGCCTGCAGCCCCACTACAGCCCCGATTACAGTATCAGCGCGGAACCAAGAAGGAATTGCAGTAAAATTTCGCCTCAACACATTTTATGGGTATGACAACATCCCCCCCCCAAAGATTATATCTCTTCTTCACGCACAACATTTTGCCCATATTCTGGGTCGTACATATGCTAAATGAGCTGTAGGTTACCCTTGGGCTCAAATATTAGGAGTATGCACTGTTGGAAGGATAAAATCATCGTGTTTTGAAATCTGCCGAAAAGTAGGTAGGATGCCGAAAGGGGGTACAATACGCGACAGTACAGCGGGTGATGCGGAACTCCCATGTTGATATACTGTAATCGCACCTCTCGTTGTCATCACATCAAAATTCGGCTTGCGACAGTTCCGCATTGGACATGCCAGCGCCACCCCTCTCGTACCGTACAAAGCGCAAGTCGGAATGCCAGTGCTGATTATGTCGATGGCGCTGTGCGCGATGGCAAACTGCCGCGCACCTTGATATTCGCAAACCTCACGTCCATGTCGGCTCTACACATAGAGGGATCTTCTTGACACCCATCGACGACAAGTGCAATTTCAAACTCGACCGATTGAACTTGAGCGCATGAATATACCGTGGGTTGTTGTTCTTGTTGGGGTGACCTTCAGAACATAGGGACGCGCCTGTGTAAGTGATGAGGTGGAGGGTGGCTGGTTCAGTGCTGCGTTCCCAATTCTCTTTTACCCAACATACTCACTAGCCGCAACGCACAGGTATATGACGCTCTGATATATCATCATGGTGCTGCGCGGGGCGACAGACCCAGTCGAGGATAAGGATAACATAGTATAGGAGCCCACGGCAGCAGATAGGCATTACGAAGGTCTGACTGGAATCCCCAAGTGAAACCTGAACTTGGACATGCATGGGTCTGCTGCCTCTTTTCTCCCGAAGCCTCTGATTTGATTCATGGTAAATGGGATGGTTTCCGTGCGGGTGGGCGCCTGCCGCGGGTCGATCATCATTTAAGCTATTGGACTAAACGGTGAATCCCACTCCTGGAAGTACACAGGTAGGGAGGGTGGCGAGGGATTGATAACCGAGCCATGCGTCTCAGCATACATATATTCAAGCAGTATAGGGGATAGGGCCTCACTGATAGTTGACGATATCTCTATTCCGAATCGAAATCGGAAGGACCAACGGATCCACATTGCAAAACGGTTCGTTTGTCATTATACACTATGCCCATTAGGACTTGGTGAGGAAGGCGAGATCGCATGCGGCGGACACAGTGAGCCAGACAGGAGGCCAGGATGGAAAGGAGAGGGAGTACCGGGACTGCCAGACGAGATGTCTACGACGAGGCCAAAGGGGGTTACAGCGTACCCAGGATATGGGGGCCTTCAGGATTAACACAGTCTAATCAGAAACATACTCCGGTCTCGTTTTCCTTTCAAGCCATTTTTCCTAGAACAGGGCTGGCTGAACGGGCGTACTTTCAGTTGGCAAGGTGGAAGGCAGTATAATGTGTTTGCTTGGAGCAACAGGCCAGGTACATACCCTGTAAAGGAGACGACATGGCCTCAATTGACATTGACACCAGAAAATATATTCGGTAAGGTACAGATCTTTCACACACGTATCTTTCATTTCAGTCAGCTGCTCTGGTCAGACCGATGGTCAATCTCCAGTTGAATTGATACCATGGTGGAAAGGCTTACAGTCGAGTTTCCGGGTCCGAGTTAGCAGTCCTGAATTGTGCGTAGAGGTAAGACTGGAAACAAGATAAGAAACAGCACACAGCGTTGGTGAAAGCTTCGAGGAACGGACCTTGAGCATGCTCTTGGACGAGTACATATATGCGCCACCGAGAACGACTGCTCAAGGTCTGCAAGAGCGAGCGCTACCAAACCTTAGCCGAACCGCGGAGAACACCAAAGTGGTCATACTCACACAAGCAATCGTCACCGTTTTTTTAGAACCTGATGATCTCCGCCTTATCCACACACTAGCAGTTGCAAACGCAAACGCGTTGGGATACTTGACGTTCGCACCCCTTCGGAAGACCCCCGACCCTCGCTCATGATCCACGATGCACGATGATTTAAGAGCACAGGAGATAAATGGTGTCAAATCCGGCATTGAAAGATGGATGACAGCGGGTTCTTGCATTGTCGCCGTTCGATAGCATCAGCATCCTCATCCTCGATCCCGAGTTCCGTATCCCAAGAAATTTGAGCCAGCCCCATCGGCGAGGTCATCCTGGTATCTGCACTTCTTTTCATGATGAAAGCCAGCTACGAAGAGTGACATGGTCCATGCCGTCAGCGTGCAGGCTCGGTTTTGAAGAGCAACATCATCTGATGTAGCATGCATGAGGAAGCTCCCTTCCTACGCTGACCCTCGCGCATGGCATCGGAAACAGTTGTGAACTCCGACGGCATGAGGCCGTAAGGTGGTCACTTCTTTCCTCAGATGGTGGCAACGCGAAAATGGACAACTTGAGATAAGTGAATTGAAGTTCTTCAATTGAAGGTGATGCCACTGTAGAGTAATGTAGAGAAGAGGCACGACATCAAACAAAGACAAGTTGATGCGTGAAAAACGTAACAGGGATAGGCACAGAACAGGATAAGGCAGAACTCGATCATGATGAAAGGGCGGGCAATGAGAATGATCGAATGCAACAACCAGGGTCATGGACAAATTGAATGAGAGAGGACTCCTGTTCCGTAGAGAAGTGATGACATGTATGAGAAAAAAGGGGACATCATGTACATATACATGGCGGTACTGCACTGTGCTGACAGCATCGTTAGGGAAACAAATCATTCGTGACGAGGCCTGAGGCATCACGTCGTAATTGTGGGAAAAGAAAAACATAGTCATAAAGGGATTTCGGAGTATACGAGCAAAGCTCCTCTAAGAGGGCCAGCGCAGGATTGGCCACTAATTTTCTCCTGACTTCGTTTAGCAATTCCCAGAGCTCCTTCATACACCGACAACTCACCTTTCTGCTCCTGTTTCGTTCCTCGCGCTCATAATCACCCTTGACGCAAACGCCCTCCGCGTGTTGCACTGCGCCAACCAGAATTCCCAGTACACATACACCTCATCCAGGGGTCCCTTGCGACGCACTATCCTCGCCACTAGCGTGTGATTTCATCAGTCGGATAACTCTCAATACAAGGAACAACTGCAGCGTGGGCTGCAAAAAGGCGGGTCGTTCGAGCGCGCCAACAGCATCGTCATGACTTGGCACCAGCGCACTGCTACTTGCGCTTTGGAATGGGAGAAGCCTCTCGCCTGAGTTGGTGTGGAAATGGAGGTCCCAGTACTGGTTGAAGCTCATAGGCATGAGACCTGCGGCCTGCAGAATGAAGCATGAAAGGGAGAGGGAGCGCACAAAGAGGCAGCAGGGAATGTATCATGATAGAGGGAACACTGTGCGTGGTGACAGGAAACAGAGGGAGCATTTTGAAGAGGTAGTAGTAGTAGGAGAGAGGAAGTCGAGAAGGAGCGCCAAATGAGGTGCATGGACAGAGGAGCAGAAGCCCGCGGATCCGGGTGCGGGTACCCCCACGGCCTCCGAGAGGGTTACCGGGATCCGAGGAATTCGGATCTCCGAGCATCCAAATTACTGTCAATCGACGTCAATCCCGGCCTCTGCTGTCGATACCCAGGCCACAGTTTGATGGTTTGATGGCAAGTTGGGACTGATCCTCAACAAGCAGTTGGATACTGTATATGCTTTATTCACTACCTCACAACCACGCTGTCAACGTATTGAACAGCGATACTGTGCTGCCTCGCCAAAACGCAAGCTGCTGCCGCTAATATGGCGACAAGGGGCGGTGGATATCTTAAGTCTTGACGCACCCGGCCATTAATGCGTATATATGATGGGAGTTGTCAACCCCTTGATGGGTGTGGGGTACGGATATGTGCTAACTTGGCTTTTAGGTGTTTGGTTGGGTCAGCAAGAGATCGTTCCTGGTATGTATGGCCCTGATGGCCAGCGCTGGTAGCACCACCACGCCGGTGACATCAAGGGCAACTCCGTGGGTGGTATTGGCCTCGACTTGGGCTTGGACCTGCGGGGGTTATGAGACACTGGCAGGTATCGTTGCAAATGGCGGTGCTACTGCGATGGGTTATAGCGGCACGTAAAACGTGTATGTGACAAAATATGGGTAGGACTTAGACGAGAGGTTGGCCCTGACACTGTCGTCCAGGAGTGAAACAGGGCATGGAACCGACTCGCAACATCAATTCTGGACAGATTTCCACCCTTGCGCTCACTGATTCTTTTCAAATGATATGCTATGCCAGGGGGTCACTTTTTAATTATACCATTTGCGTTGAGGACATTGTGTATTGCGTGTTTTGAATCTTGAACTGACTGTCATTATTTTGTTACATAGCCGGCATTCCAGACCTGTATCGTTCTTTACCTACCTGGCCGGGCGTGCTACGGCCCTGCATTTTCCCTGAAAGAGATCCTGATGATGTACAAGATGTTCCACCCCATAACACCAATTGTATCTTGGCGATAAGGAAGCCAAAGGATGACGTCGAAAATGAAGCGCTGGCTTTCAAAAGAGCAGAAAGTAACTAAGCATTGACACGACAAAGGAACTCCTGGCCAATACACTGTCATGATCGCTTTCCATACACGTTTGCATTATTACCAGCGCGGCTGACGAGAACTTGGACAAGCTAGGTCCGGTTAGCCCTATATCATGCTAGGCCTATTCCTGGGTCGTAGGACTATCGTCGCGGCAAGCGGTAGCCTGAGCACTCAGGCTTCTACCAGAAGCTCGTCCATACTAGCAAAGACCTGCAGCTCGATATCGAATTGCCAATCGTAACTTTAGTCGGGCCTCATTCCGGAATTGTAGAATCTCAAGTTGAAGGAACGAACGGGCACCACCGCATTTTGCATGGTTACCGGTTGCAATTGAACGGATGGGGCCATTCGATCTTTAATTTGATGTCAGCTCAGCATGTTAGTTAGGTTACCTGGTTCACCGGCCTCGACTCTGAGCTATATCACGTAAAAGCCTATCAAAAGCAAATACGGTAGCCACGTATCGACCCTTCGCGTGATTGAGTCTAACTTGCTTGAAGCTGATCCACAGGAGTTAGTGTACGGATCAATCTGCAATATCAAGTTTGGGGCCGGATCATGCCAGTGCAGGGTGGAGAAGGCACTGACAGGAGTTTTGAGTTTCGACATGACTGAGTTATGGGAACTCGCTGGATTCTAGAATCCTTGACCCTGCAAGGCTCTGCGCCTGTACGAGTCGATGTTATCGCGTCAACTTTGCGAACTGGCAGGGCGAGTTCGACCTCTCCTTTAACAAACTAGGTACCGCCCGGCAATGTAGAGCTATTATTGTTCGTCAACTCTAGATCTCGCTCTTTGTCGGGACCAAATAAGGACCAAACAAAGGAATTATGTCATTTTCTGCGCGCCAATCACTAGTGAAATACCTGGGGAACGAATTGGGCACACACCGCGCGACTTCGGAATGCGCGAATCACCGGTATCACCTGTCCTTTGAAGCTGATTTTCATTGAATTTTCGTTCTCCCCTGATCCAGCCGATCGTCAAAACTCAGGCCTCAGGAGCTACCTCGATCCTCTTGAGGGGAATACATACTTCGAGATCAGGCCTCAGCTCGTACCTGCAAAGTGACAGTTGTCATACAAACTCAGAATTTTCTCCGGGAATGGCCGCTTAGTCTTATAGAACTAGAACTGATGTCGAGATTATCGAAGCCTTCTCACGCCATGATCGGCCCTGCTTCTTGCCGCCAAACAGGAGAAATTCGGACATCAACCCAGAGACGGCTATCTGAAACAATATGTGTTGTGTTAATTACGGTGTTCATAAGTACAGCACTTCCGTGGATGGCTAAAGCGCAAAGGTTTTCCTTGCCTTTTCCCAGACGTTCCCTATCATCTCACATACGAAGTTTGGAGCATCGGCCATAGTAGTATGAGCGTGCTCGCTTCTGCCGCCACTACCGCCCCGAGTCTGGGCGCTCTCTCAGCAGCTGCCTACTTGCGTATTGCATCCCTGTCCATTGCTGCTTATGAGTATGTTTCCGGTTTCGCCTCTCTACCCTACCTGGATTCATTCGCAGCTAGTTATCTCCTCACCATCCCCGCGGAATATCGTTTGTACAAGTCCTCTGAACGAAGGAGGTAGGAAGCTTGACACAAGCTCGCGAATATAAAGTCTTGACTGGAATACATTGGATAGCCTGGGCCTGATACTTTTCATTCTTATTCGGCATGTCTTTTAACATTGTCGCTTGTGGCGCACGCTTACATGTTCTGTAGGTACATAAGCATAGTCGTGATTGTCGCCAGTAATGTGGGGTTCTTCTACCACGGCTTCACACCAAAGTCCTGCCGACACTTCTTCTTTGTCCTTCCCATACTTAAAGGTACGCTGTCACGACTCTCCGCCATTTGAGCGCTCAACGTTGCATGTATTTTCCAGTTGTCCAAATGATGGTATCACACGCAATCTTAGGTATCCGGTAAGTCTCGACTGTCCCGTAACTCCCTCCCCTGTGGCTGACAAAAAATCTTAGGACCCATAACATTTCCCGGCGCGATATACGCGTTGGACGGACCATTGTAGTGGCGTATTTCGTTGCTGTAATTGTCAGTCATTTCCGTCCCTGATCTGAGAATCCTCATTCTGATATGTAACTTCAGTTTGAATGGCTCGCTGCTACAACCAACCGGATTCGTGAGTTATTAATCAACACCCACCAACACCGCAACTGTTTACTCACTGACAGTACAATGTAGCTCAGATGACGGATGTGAGTGTAACCTTTTTCTCGCTTCAATGGGAGTGTATTGAAGTTTGCGTGGGTTTGCTTCTGATCAGGGAAAGTAAGTTTTATTTCCTCACCATCATCTAGTTCTTCCTGACAAAAACTTCAGCTGTATGATCGCAAGCTCGCATCCCAAAGCGCCTCTCTCCACCTGGTCCTTCGCTCTAGCGGCCATGCTATATGACTGTCTCACGCTATCAATATCGACATACTGCCTTCTCAAGGTGCGAACCGGAAGAGGGTCCGCGTAAGTCATTGTATTTGAAAACATGATATCAGCTCTAACTCTTTGTTTGTAGCGCTACTGGGCTTGTGAAGATGTACGTCGTCTTCCGAGTAGTTGTAATTGGAGATCTTACCCCAAACCAAGGTTGCTATATGATGGGTTGATATATATTGTCGCGCTCACGGGCATGTCCCTTCGTCAAGCTGTTGGTTCCTAGCTAACCTGTTTTTCTACAGCCGTGAACATCATGAACATCTTCTTATATCGAGGCACCGATGGTTCGATCCAATCATCTGGGTATCTTCCTTATTCGTCACAGTCATCGCTATGAGCCTGACTGTGCATGCCGTAGTGTATCGCTTGAATATTCCATCACATGGATCATGAGTCAACGCATCATCATCCACGTGCGCGGTACGTATCCAACCACGCCCAGACTCGACTTATTGACCCAATGGAGAAATTAGAGGCTAGAGCGGGCCAGTCGTCAGTCGTCGTGACACAGACACCCATGCTGCCCGCGATCCCGACTGCCTTGCAAGTCTCCAAAGATACAAGGCGCGAGCATGGGTTTAACGGAGAACGGCCAATAGACTCGCAAGACGATTCCGTCAACATGGACAGCAATGGCGATGTTCGAGTGCATATCGAACAGTCAGTAGTTGTGGACGGCAAAGTACAAGGCAGCGACTCCATCGAAAAAGAAGTTTACAGTTCTTCGCAATCTACCTGGGACCAGGAGTGCAACGTTTAGTCTGCGTGTCTTAATTCCATGTACTATCGTGAGTTTTGGGCGAAGGGTGATGGTATCTATTTCCTATTTTGAGGGCTTCTGGATTGGACAATTCTTAATGGCATAGTTATGTTGTATATGTGCACATTCCTTTCACATTTCCATTTATTCAAGTTCTTCCACTCTGGTGTGTCCGAGCCTTTAGGACTTGAACATCATGATCGTGGAAATTTTTAAGGGCTTTCTCGGCGACGGCGATTTAGTTGATGACCGAGTAGGATACTTGCCTTGATCACTCATGCCACATTGATATCTAACGTATTGTTGATAAGAGACGTTTCCCGGTGGCAGGTGTGAAACGATTCGTCGCATCAGACAGCTTATAATGCCGCCTAATTACACTACAATTTATTAATAACAATACCATAAGCATACAGTACTCTCAGGCTGTTTTTCCCACTGGCAGATGGACAAATTGAAATCGTCATTCACGTCGCACGGTCAAATCTACTCCGCTCTCCTATCAATTCCGGCATACAATAGGAACCTTATTTCCTCCCTAAAATAGTCAGAATTCTTGGCTTTCGCCATTTATGGGAGGCAGCATCTCACCTGTCGCTATTGTGTGTGTCCCCTTTGTCCGTTTTCCTGACGACCGCAACGCCACTGCGCTCAGCGACGTACATGAAATGTCCATCCCTTGCCCTTCTGATCATCACATTCTTGACACAGAGAGCTCCCACCGTGACAACCATTTGTGGGATAGGCCAGGGGCTGAAGTCAAAAAAGGGCCCTCATCAAGGAGGTAAGGAAGTGTTGTACTTGGCAGTGCGATCTCGGGCATTGCAGAGGTATCTCCATCATGATGTGCTTCTACGTGTCATTCGAATGACTGAGGAGACAACCTGTCCATCATGGAGAAGGGACATGTAACTAGTTGAGCAGGTCCGTCAGTCTTCATCAGACGTCTACCATTCCCCTGGCAGGTACAAGATGTCGAAGAATCCTGCTATTCATGATGGAGAGTATATTTAGTAAGTGGCCATCGAACGTATGCATTTCATGCTGTGGAAACTTTGCTCCTCTGTCACCTTTGCCAAGAGTAGATGTTGCCGTAACCATCATGATGATGTGTCACAATCAGTTGAACGTGGGGTCTAATCTGCGATTCCAAAACGGATCCCACTCTCCTCAGCTACATGCCCGCCCTTCCCGCTGCCTCCAACGCTGTCAAATTCCGGAGTACCTCAGCTTCGGTCACCTTGTTGCCACCCACACCTCGCATTCCCTGCTCACTTGGACGTGTGATATGTCGCTCCCATATGACGTTGCCTAGCGCGGCAGCTTTCCAGACCCTCTCTCTACCCATCATCATGCTTATTGCTAATTCGATTCCTCCTACGCGGCCGAGTAGTGGTAAATGGGGACTGTCAGGATCCCCCTTGCATCTTTTTTTTTTGGTTGGGCAGGTGTGACAGCGATGATGACGGCAATGACCCTCTACCATCAAGCCTGCGCGGGACCCTATATCCCAGAAGGTGGCGGCAGGAACGACAACCCCACGCGGCTTAACATATCCTGGCTTGAAGCTCCTTGACCTTCGTCTCTTCTAGCCGTTGGTCCAAGGCTGAGAGAATTCGCATACCAATCGACCGAGTACCAAGGCGCCAGAACCGGGTCGAAGTGCAAACCATAGGTTGGGCGCCTTTACCACTCGAGAACCGTGTCATTGGAACTTGAGGACGGATCTGAAGAAACATTTTCTCGCAGAGATAACCGATGCCCGAGATACATGAGGAACCCGCTACCAGAGGACGGTAACAATAGTGATTCGGACTTGGACTCAGCTAACAGAAGCTAGCCAGAACAGTCACTGCTCTACTCTTACGATGCAGTTCCTGAGTGCTTGCCTAGTGAATAGGGTTGAAAATTTGTGTGCACGGATCAAGCGGCATGACAGGTTCACGGGAGGATGATCTGAGGCTTGACCGTGACTCCGATGTACTGTACAACACGATGCATTTTTAGGAATTGTTGTATCATAGAGATTACTGTAGCCATTTGAACGGTGACAATTAGGATGAAAATCACGTTTGGAGTGCGCAAAGGGCGAGGTAGCCTACGACAGGTAAGACTTACACCGAGGTGGTTGAACTACCTGTGATGACGTCAAATTTTCACGGGCGCCTGATATCGGCTCAGCCTAAACAATATGACCACCCTAGTTTTATCACCCGTGCTACTGCGCGACGGATGAAAGAATCGGTTAAGCATAGTCCGGATCAATGCGACGTTGGCAATGCCAACGAGCACAGCCCCTAAAATAATGTCCCAAC
>QFDW01002546.1:0-10143 GCA_003315895.1 Lactifluus rugatus | reverse complement strand
AATTCACGTATGGGATGCAACAAAGGGGACAGGCCGTAGCGGACCCCATTTTCTGGACACACCGATTCGGTTACGTCAGTTGCATTCTCACCGGACGGGCAGCGCATCGCATCTGCCTCGGACGATCGCACGATTCGCGTATGGGATGCCACAACGGGACAGGTCGTAGCAGACCCGTTTTTTTAATTTTTAATTTTTTGGAAACGCGGCCTTTCAGCATGGGTGGTAGGCGAGAAGCTTGCCGCTAGTCCCTAGCCGGACCACCTGCGGACCGGACCAGGGGGGAAATAATGCTGTTTACGCACACCTTCGGTCTCCTCCGGAGTCAGCACACCTGCGCATTGGCTGGGGCCTAGGCCATCTTCGGATCACTCCGGTAGTGTGGGGCTCCACCACATTGGGTAATACCCACTAAAACCCCACAGAAGTGGTGATGTGCGGGATTCGAAAGCAGACCCGTTTATTGGTCACACTGATTCGGTCACATCTGTGGCATTTCTCATTGGACGGGCAGCGCATCGCATCGGCCTCGGAATCGCACGATCCGTGTGTGGAATGTCACAACGGGAGAGATCGTTAGCGGGCCCGTTTACTGGACACACTTCTTCGGTCCATTCTGTTGCATTCTCGCTGGACGGGCAGCGTATCGCATTTGCCACATCCGATGGCACGATTCGAGGTGTGGCCCGGGAATACCACAACGGGACATGTCGTAGTGGGCCCGGTTACTGGACACACGTCTTCGGTCTCTTCTGTTGCATTCTCACCTGACGGGCATCGCATCGCATCAGCCTCAACGATCGCATGATACGCGTGTGGGATACAACAACGGGACGGGCCATGGCGAGGCCATCTACTGGACAAACTGATGAGGTCACAGCCGAAGAAATTGAGAAGGTCCAATTTACAGACCAATCCTTGATCAATAGTGAGAGAAAAAACTTATCTGGATTCCCGAGCTTATGTCTTCACAGACCGAACACTGTCTGGATTGCAGGCAAGCATAAGACCTGGCTTGATCTTTCAAAGTTTGTGCACGGATCTAATGGGGATACAGTACGTGACTACAATTTATCTAAATAGAATTAGCCTTTTCAATTCCCATCCTCGTGTAGCCATTGCGTTACTTTGTTCGGACTAGACTCGGTAGTGGGACCAACAATCACCACGACGATAGGCCCGGAAATGAAGCACACCCAGAGGCCTTTTGTCCTGTATCGATGCTAGAAGGCCAGAAGTCTATCAGTAGTTTATTAATAAGATGAATATATCTGCCGCTATTACAGGCATGAAAGCAGGTAAAATGAACTTGATTTAGAGAATCAAGAGACACCAGGCTCTCCTCCCTGCTGCTACCGGAGCCGTCCGTTAATTATGCTGTAATAAGATCAACTTGAGATTCGGACATAAGGCAATCTACCTCCGAAGCAAGCTGGGTCAGGAACGACACGGTCAGTGACTCGGCTTCGCAATGGCATGTGTTGCTGTGGTTACTGTATATTCGATCGCAACTGTATAGTCGCTAATCCTCGGGGTGAGCCTAGTCCTCGAAGAACCATTCAAACCGAATAGACTTGGGCCTGCATTTTACCTTGTAGTAAATCTCATCTATCACATCTTCCTTGTTGAGGCCCGCTAAAGATGCGGGGTCAACGTTGGGCGGGTTGCTCCAACTCGTTAAAGGTGGCGTTCGCGAAATGACGTTATTCAAGGTCAGTGAAGCGGCTTGCCGGGACCGAGCTATACGCCGCTACGGACCTAGAAGTTGGAGAGAGCAGCTTGTCGATGACCTACTCTCGTAAGTGGAGTGACTCGGAGTAGCCGTTCAGTGCGGGAGAGAGGCTATATTCATGGCACCGTCAGTCGTCGTACTGGATGTATGACTTTGAGATCTTGTCCTGGAAAGATGGCGGCGCGCCGTATTTAGCGTGAGTCATCTCGTGAAGGCAGAGCACTTTATTCGTGTGGAAAATAGTGCCCGCATACCTGACTCAGGCTCGAAAAGGGGTGACTATAAAGGATGACGTTAGAAGCGCGCGCGGATGAAAAGGGCAGGGCAGGGCAGGTCCGGCTCGGAGACGGCACGCCAAGTGGATGAAACGGACCCGCTCTGTGACGCTCGTATCGTACACCGATTCCTCTTCCGAGAACGAAGAAGAGACGGAACCACCACCTGTGGCATCCTCATCGTCTCCACCTATCAAGAAACGCAAGCTCCCACCGCTCGCGGCCCTTCTCGCACCCGCAGTCCCGCCCGACGACCCGTCAAAGCACCAAGGTCGCACACGCGCGACACCACATGTAGATGGCCAGTGGGCTGCATACGTATATGTCCCTATCGTGCTGCGTGGCACCCTCAGAAGCATCGTCGAGCGCGCGGTTACCTTCGCGAGAAGGGAGGTGGCAGGTGTGCGCGTGCTTGGTGGTGGTTCGAGTCTGGATTCAGATTACGTGGCGGATGTACGAGAGCTACACATATCGCTGACACGACCATTCTTCCTACGCGCCCATCAGAGGGAGGAGATAAAGCGTGTCGTGAGGGATACTGCCAAGGCTCACCCCCCGTGAGTTCATAACATGATCCCTTAACACATGTAGCCTAACGATCTGTTGCGTGTTCTGTCTTTCTAGCTTCACAGCCTCGTTTGCTGCATTTTCCGATCTCACAAATGACGAGCACACCCGGACTTTTCTCTGCATGGAGCTTGGTGCCGGTCATGAAGACGTATGCTTCTCTACGCTGTTCCCGTACATTTACTAGACCAACCTGAGTCGTTGACTAGCTGCGCGCACTGTCGGAGGCTCTAACTCCCGCCTTGCTATCGTTCCACCAGAAAGAATATTATGACCAACCACGTTTCCATGCATCGTTCGCCTGGGTCCTCCTCGACTGTCCTGCTCCAGTCTCACCTCCCCAAGTTCCAGAGACTAATCACACCCCCCTTTCCGTTGCCGTACCCTTTGAGGATCCCGCAAACGGAAGCGCAGACTCTTTTCCCACCGTCGCGCGTCTCCCCGCGAACATCATTCCGGCGCTGAATGACGAGCTGGGCTCGCTACTGAACGGCTCTGCTGGCATATTTGAAGCAGCGGAGTTATGCATCAGGATTGGAAAGGACGTATTTAGCTGGAGAATGTCGGGTTAATAGTCGATACTTTCAGTGTTGTCCTGTGTGACTGTCCTCTTGGAAGAGGGCAACAACTCCGCGACATTTGTCCCTCTGGTACAATTAAGTACTTCCTGGCAGTTCAAATCTTGACTGAACCCTCAATGGGCGGTGCGATTTCACAATATGTACAGCTCCGAAAAGCACCTTTATTCGTTTTGCCGTAAGCACCCAATATGAGGTATATTCATAAAGGTACCATGAAATTTTGTTACCAAGAGTTGATTGTTCATCGCTTTTGACACGCAAGTGACAACCACTTCCTGCGGAGTATGACCTGCTTGACAGGTTCGTACGAGTGACTCATCTTCCACACGCTCGATGTTTGCACTGTGACATGCTTGAGGCCTCAAGTAAGCAGAGGACGCGCCAAATCATGTTTGCCATACACGCGCACGAAGAGATGATGCTGCTACTGTGATTATAAAACCCGGCGGGCGATGATTTTACGACCTTCCATCGTTCAAGCAAAGCCAAAACCCGCCACAGCACACCAAAACCTACGGCCAAGTTAGCCTTGGTCGTCTTAGAAAAAGAGGATGAACTCAACTCAACACACCGGAGGCGATGATGATGGCTCGAGAGGCCAGGGCGAGAGAGACAACCCTCTGAAAGCGTAGCATAGGATACGCAACACAGATAGATTTTTTTTAAAAACCCGCGCCCTGCACTGGCACATATCCTCCACAACACAGGGCTGTCCCTTGAGGCTCAATTCTCGGCAAGAATGACGCCAAACACGATTCCGACAAGTGCTGAAAGAGACACGCCATGTAGAAACACGCTGAGGCGGGCAGCAGGGAAGAGTCCCTGAGGCAGCGCACGCTGAACTGCGAAATAACGTAGGGTGCCTTGGAGTCGGATACATAACAATACAGTCCGAGTCAGTCGTGTTGCGCGAAGGGTGAGGGTGAGGGTGAGGGAGCTCACCCATAGCAAGCACGGCCATCCCGAATGCTATCAACGCAGCGCCCAACGGTCTTGCATACGGAACGACTGATTTCCCGCCGCTTTCATCCACGCTCGAGCTGATAGAGACGCGGAATAACTGTACGAGGGCTGGACGGAAATTCGTAGATTGAACATGAGGAATAAAAGACAGGGAGGACGTACCGACGCCTGCAGATGCAAAAGCGAGACTGGTACGAACGTACGCTAGGAAGGTGCGCTCGGATGCGAGGTGGTCGCGCGCGACGGAGCCGGTGTTCTGGAGGGTGAGCGAGAGTCTGAATGGTGGTGCTGCAGCGGGAGCGCGATCCGGATTTTGTCTAGAGGAGGATGTTGAGCCTGAAGGGGGGTGCCGCGGTGGGTCTGTAGCTTTGCGCAGTGATTGCCGAGTGATCGATTGCTGAGTGTCGTCGTCGCTCTTTAGACGACTGTGAGATAGAAGCAAGGGGGAAAACGGGGCGATGAGTGAGCTTACACGTTCTAGGGACATCGAGGGACTTCGTGGTGAAAAGGACATGATGCCGACTACAGGTTCTCAGTCTCTACCAATGGACGTGGGTGCCTGAATTCCCATGTCATGTCAGGTTCAAAACAAATTAAGATAATAACAACATGTCAATTTAGCACAGTCAAGATTATCCCATAAGGTTAGTATCTTGGCTTTCTGATATGACCGCGAGGAATAAACTGCATAAATGGGGTACGCCACAAGGCAGATGTAGGTGTGGGATCGTGCCATTCAGTGTGTCTGCTTTCAACGTTAATCAAGATCTGAGGTCACACAGACAGGGTGAATCGAAGGGACAAGGGATGGTTGACGTGGAAAGCGTCAGCTCGCTCTGCGTGGAAGATACGATAGCGGCACTGGCCACAACACGTTTTTTTTTATGAAAAGGGGGGATAAGATTATTTGGGGAAATGGGATGATAGGAGAGGGAACGCAAACGCAAGGTAGGACTCGTAGAGAATAGACATTCCTTACCGTACAGCATCCCTCGGGACGCACGCGACGATAAGCGGAGAACCGTGGGCACATCTCGGAGCCTGGAAGGGGGTCCATTCGATCAAGATACCTCCCCGATGCAGCTCAACAAGGCCAGAACAATAGGCCATGTCGTATGATGCGTGGCGCAGGTCGGATGACCTGTGCTAGTTCATAGGAAGGATCTCTTTTCTCACAACAGCTCATTCGAAACATTCACTGACCGAGGGGCACAATACGGTGATGAACCACAAGTGGTGTAGTACAGTGCTAGTACTGATTCCGTTCCTCCTCCCTTCGGATATCACTTGATATCACTTGCATTCTGGGGTTCAAGCGATCATTTTTGAGCTCGGTGGTGTCGGGCACATCGGTGTAGAACTTTGAGAAAACAGAAGCCCACACCGCAACCCCAAATTAGGGACAGTGGCTCAGCCAAACGTGCATCAAATTGTGCACAGCGAGTCACTGCATTGAAAATACCTCACAATTTTAGCAACATAAAGGCATGGCGGTGTTCCAGGCGGCGGGCATCCCGGGCCCGCCTCCGATTGCACGCATGGCTTTTCTGATGTTCCAGTCACGCCTGCTATCCAAAATAGCATCTTCCCTGATCCTCAAGGCATCAAGTATTCAATGTACGTCTGAAGGTGGTCAAAGTCGTCATACATAAGCAGAAAAACATGATTGTTCAGAAGCATGTACACTCACGAGAACCAGCTTCTTATTGGTATTTTAGGGAACGTTAGCGAGTCGCTGCGGGTATTAGCAACAGATAACTATGTATACGATGATTCGTCATAGCAATTAAATGTTATTACAATTGTTACAGGTGCCACCAGTCCATCAATGCGAATGCTAATAAGTTAGCTGTATCTACTACCACTTTATGATGCAGAGCACCAAATAAATATACTGGAGGATATAGTCCATTTTGCTCAATAATAATCGTGCTGCTCGAAGTAACTCGTGCAAGGCATGCATCAAACTGTCGTGGCCTGGTGGTGTAGCCCAGGTTGGGCGTCCGCGAAGAAATGATCCAATCCAAAATCAGCCGAAAGACGGTGCTCTGCGAATCTCAAGTGGTCATCGTGGCTGCCAAGTTGTTGTTGGACATTCGGCATGATCCACTCGTCCTCCGAACGGACACTGAGCTCTGGGGAGTTGACGTTCACAAGACGGTTGTGCGACTCCATCCACTCCGTAGCGTAATGCAGAACTGTTAAAAACCCGGTCGGTCAATTTACAAGCCCCCCGCGGATATTTGACACTTACTCGTGCCGAGTCGGTCCTTCTTCCATCTCACTTCGGCACCCTTCGGGACAAAAAGTTTACGAAGGGCTTCGATGTTTTCATTGTCCGACTTCCTCTGGCCCTGAAGCCTTTTGGTCGCTTTCAGGTCCTTCGGTTGCTTGAAAGATTTGCCTTTGCTGGTGCGGCGTTGCATCCTTACTGGTTGCGGGTAGGGAGAAGAGATGGATCGTTGAACAAGCTGATGATCCGCAATGTGGGTTGGGTGGCACTGCGGGGTGGCTGATGGTGATCCGGGTGAGGACATGGCAGCTACCGAGCCCTCTTGCGAACACGGTGAGGGAGACGAAGGAAAGAAATCATCAGCGTCCGTAGGGGGAAGGGAGCCAGCCTGCGGGGGCGATGATTGCATCGCGATCATGTCCATAAACTGAGTAGAGGGGGTATGTGCATTCGAAGAAGCAGGTGGGAGGTTAGGCTGTGCAGGGAATGGTGGGTATGTGATCGGAGCATAGGTGGATAGGAGGGTGTTTTCCATATTCAGAGCGTGGATAAAGTCAGTCTCGTTAAAATGCTCAAGTACTCCTGAGGGTGCAGGGTGTACTACTTGCGGCGTCGGTTGGGCGATAGTAGGTGGTGGTGGCGATGGTGCAGAGACGTGCTCTGACGCCCATGCGTACCGAGTATCGTTTTCGGGGACACCTTCGCCTCTCACGTCTGTTGCCTGCATGAAGGATGGTTGAACCCAAGTCTGAGAGTGCCGGGGGGATTGTCTCCGGGATAAACTGGTAGGAATATCTGGCGTTGAAGCTGTAAGGCATGGATGTACAGCTCCGTAAGTTCAACTTGAACGTAGAGATACGACTTGGAAATTGTGACTTACCAGGAAACGTTATCTGAAATTCGTACACATCTGAAGGCGATGATGAAACCGAGCTTGGGGGACTCGGAGCATGAGGACTTGTCTCGGATCCGTTGCTTTGATTATGAACAGGGAACGGCGTGATCATCCGGCTGGCAACTTCTTTCGTTTCGGTATGCCCTGGCGGAAGTAAGGAAGACTCGGCCTGCCGAGGGAGAATAGACGAGGGAGGAGGTATAATCCCAGTACCTGGTGGTTGATGGAATGCATGACACTGTGGTATATGAGGGGTATGATATTCTAGTTGTAGGTCGTCAGTGAACATGGGCGTGTCGTGGTGAGGAAATAGGGATAAGTCTAGGTTAATGTATGAATCCATGATGAAGAGGAAGTATTGCGTAGCCATAACCCTGAGAAGGTATACCATCTTATATGGATCGAAGGATATAGAACGAAGTAATCAATTGCAGGTACCCGACTCGGAGAGGTGCTTACGTAGCAGACCACCAATCATTTGGTACCGATCCTGTTAGGCCTAGAGTGAAAGGCGCTACCGCCTACGGTAGCCAATCAACGACGTACGTAAAGAAAGTTGAATACGTGTGTGCCTGGAGACGCTAGTAAAGATGGGCACAGGCATGAACAAGATATCTCGCAGAAGTGTACAATAGACCTGCCCAAATTTGGTCGAACCTCGGGCAGCGGATTGAGCAGCCACATAGTTTGGCCGACCCATCAAGAACATTAATACTAAGAATTTGAATACGTGTCCAAAGAAAGTTCAGGTGATGCCCTGGTAGTCCAGGACGTTGGCAGTGGATCAAAAATGCTGATTTGTTCATTCCGGGTTCAGAGTAAGTTACTAGTCGATCAATGAAGGGCTGTGCATGGCACCCCATCGCCTCCACAGTTCACTTACTCAATGGCTTACCACGTGTGGGTCGAGAATTTGCCAAAATTAACCAATCAGGGGCGCATAGAACCTCCTACTTGCTGAATCGTCGGTCCTTATGATGGTGATCAGCTAGTACTGCAGTGAGAGATACAGCACAACTTTGGCGCGAGTTTCTACTTTCGGACTCACTCCAACTCAACTCGGGCATCTTTCTCATCTCCTGACCGAGGCTCGCCGCTCGGGTCACTCGGGCACTCTAATTTCTCACGTGTTTCGCTTGAAAGAACCTCCCTTTCGCAGCTTCACACAGCTATAGGTACACTAATGTCACAGTAGGCAGATTGCCGCTTTACGAGCTCCTTGCATAATAATACAGTACACATATTCTTGCGCTTCTTGCCCGCGTTTCCGTGACTGTCGCTAAAGAGTTGAGTTGATTGATTAGTTGATTTCCGTGGCTGAAACGCTCAAGTTGCTCCTGAATCCCTCTCTAAAGTTCCCGTCCCACTTTCCATGTTCTTATTCTAATATCAACGAGTCCTAATTAAGGTCGTAATAGGTGCGGTAGCGGCTCCCATACAATAACCAATCGGCGTTGAGTTGATGATGAACTCTAGTACTAGTAGCAGTACTGTAGTACTAGGTAAATACTGTAGTCCTTGGCCGTGCTCCTAGCAATTCAAGTTGTGGCACTGCAATTTGTTTTCGTCTTCAAGTACGCTAAAAAAGCCACTCTGTACCCGGCATAACCGAAGATGGAACAAGGTATGTGTGGGGTATCATCATGATCATGATGCAAGTTATTATGATGATGCGCTACTTAGGCCAAAGGCCGTCACGTGGACCCCCAATTCATTTCCTGAATGAGGGTCAAGGCCGTCAAGGTTGCGTCTGGCTACTCATTAACAATGTTGCAATCTGCTATTTCTCGTGTTGTATATGTCCACCTTACTTTCCGTGCATAGTAGGCCCTGGCGAGGGACACTGGCAACCCCACAGCCACGCGCCAAACTTGGCTAGCTTGCAAACCGGAGTGTTGGTGTGACTTGAGTGACTCGGAAACGACCGTGAAGTGTACTGGTCAAAACTCGTTCCGACCTCGATCCCATCACTGCCGCTATCACTGACACCACCGTCATGCCCTCCCCTTATTCTTCATCCGGCTCATCGCCTACAGCATCCCCCCTGTCTTCTTGGTGCATTGGCACATAATTAAGCGGCATGATTGTCGTATCCACATGTCAAAATTAAAGCCCCGCCTAAACACGGCAACCCCAACAAGCGTGGCATGCATCGCAGCTAGCCTAAGTTCCGAACGACCCGGTCAGCATCTGCACGATGCAGAACATTTTTGGGAATCGCCAACTCGAAGCTGGATGAAAATCCTTTCTACAAACTTCGGCGGGCATTCCAAGATCGGCGGTGATAACGGGTCCCAGACGCGTTCCTATCACCGTATAATAGGCCCTGGAATAATATTCAAAGGCATGAAACAGGTCATTAAATCATGAGATCGTGTTGCTATAGACAATCAATACGACTACGGGTTAATATCTAGCCTATCACAAAGAGGGTGAAGCCGAAGAAGAATGGCGTGAGGATGGGACGGGACCATTCCTTGACTCTTCTCTACTGTATGGATCGAGTGGAACGAAGATGAATAATCGCAGTTTAGTCAGCTGAGGCTTGCAGTGGACCGCATCGTGGACTCCCACCTTCGGCATCGCCTCTTGCGCCAGCCACTGGCATCACACCGATCCGATCAAGTCATTAGCTTTCTTCCTAGTTGGACCCTCTGCAAGCTCGACGCCTACATCGCCTCGTGCCACAGCCACCTCAGCATACAACGCAGCCCCATACCATACTCGACCTCTCCCACTACTACTACCCCTACAAACTCTCAGTCACAGTCCTCACCTGACTCTACAGCACCTTCTTCTCCACTAATTGCTGACACGACCAAGTCAAATGCTCCCCTGGCAAAAACAATGTCCCCGCGCCCTCCCGTCCCGTCCCTCATGCATCCTTAATTTTGATG
>QFDW01002533.1:0-16453 GCA_003315895.1 Lactifluus rugatus | reverse complement strand
ATACTGACATCTGGGGTCCTGTGCCTGTCCTCACCCAAGCCGGACGCAAATACTTTGTCACATTCACAGCTCGTTTCACTGTTACTTACCTTCTGGCCAAGAAGTCTGGCGCACTCAAGGCCTACAAGTCGTTTGAGAAGTGGGCTGTGGCACAGGGACATTGATCTGGCATCAAAGTCTTGCGTTCCAATCACGGGGGAGTTCTTGACTCGAGCCTTTGATAAACACTTGGCCGCGGCGGGGACGGCACGCAAGTTGACGCCGCACGACACGCCCGAGTTGAACGGCATGGCGGAACGCCTGAATCGCACTCGACCGGCCTGCCCAAATCCTTGTGAGGCAAGGCACTGCGGCACGCGACCTGGCTGAAGAATCGGAGGGCCACCCGCGCTCTCGACGGCAACACGCCTTACGAGGTGTTGCATGGCTCGCCGCCTGACCTGTCCGGCCTGCGCGTCTGGCGTTGCCCGGTGTGGGTGCATGACTCGGCCGGCACAAAGTTGGATGCACGCACCCGCGCGGGGCGTTGGCTTGGCATCGATGCAGGGTCCCGAGCTCACCGCGTGTATTGGCCTGATCGCCGCATTGTTACTGTCGAGCGCAGCGTCTATTTTGGGTCGTCAGCCCAGCTCGAGAGGGAGGAGTTACACATACCTGTGAGCGAGCAGCCTGCACACCCCCGTTTCGTCGACTTCCATGCCCGCGGCAACCACTACACCCCTCGTTGCACCTACTGTCACCGTTCTTGCATTGCCGGCACCCGTACCTGAAGCGCCTGATGCTCCTCCCGATTCTGCACCTGTCGAGCCTGCTCCTGTAAGTACTGAGTCTGTTGAGCTCACTGAACCTACTGGCCACCCCACCCGCATCCGCCAACCGTCGCGCCACGTGCGTAATCTTCTGTCCGGCGAGGGCGTCACACCGGTCACTGAGGCCACTGATTCCAAGGAGGCAGGGGGAGTGCCACTTGCCGCCGCCGATAACCCCGCTCCACTCGAGGATTTTGCTGGTCTTGATTCTAGCAGCTGAAACTGCAGAGGCAGAGGCACTGGGGCCTCGGACACTGATTGAGGCAAAGCGCCGTCCTGATTGGCATCCGTGGGAGAAGGCAATTGAGGAGGAGTTGGCAACACTGAAAGCGGCTGGCACTTGGAGACTGGAAGAGGCACTGCCCGGAGCTAATATCATCGGCTCGAAATGGGTCTTCAAGGCGAAGAAGGACGTCGCGGGAAACGTCGCCCGCTACAAGGCTCGCCTGGTAGCACAGGGATTCAGCCTGAGTCTGATAGGGGCATGACACCTACGCACCTGTGGCTAAGCTGGCATCCTCCCGAGCTATCATCGCTATGGCTAATAGGCTTTGGGCTTGAGCTGTATCAGGTGGACATACAGGGAGCCTTCTTGAATGGTCAGGAACCCCCGGCTACAAGGCACTTTGCAACGGGCTCAAACAGTGTGGGCACCGCTGGCTCACTTGCACACTTCTCTTGGCTTCAAACAGGGGTTTGTTTAATCCATGTACTGACTTTCTCGTGCACACGTCTTTGCTCCGCTTTCTCCGCTTTCTCCTTGGATTCTCTCAGCATACGCTCCACCTCATCAGGTGACATCCTGCAATATGGTATCATCATGAGGATGTCGAAGTTGTCGGGTCCCTGGCGGGCTTCGCGACGCGCTTGGCGTTGCTGTCTTTCGATCTCTCTCTTCTCCTTATCAGCGGCTCGTTTATCAATGATTGCCTTGCAATCTGCGCCGGCTGTATTCATGACCCCATCACGGTAGTACTTCTTTCCCCAAGATGCCATGATGGTATCTTTGAGTGACTGAGTGCCGAAATGTGCGATTACAGCATTACCGTAGACCGCATCAAAGAGAATGGTGGGGGGGAAATTAAGAGGATCACCGATGCTGATTTGAGAATTCCGTCCTAAAAGCTGGGAAGTCTCAGGCGAGAAATGTTTGAACACATGTGGTGTACACCTCCTCTCTGTTGGTAGTGCAGTGGGGTCGACGTCGTCCGTGTTCATGGCAAAGTTGGGTGTCTGTGATTGACACCATCAGGATTCAACTAGATATCATACAAGTGGTACACACCAATAAGAATGCAAGATCTCTCCCTAGAAACTTGTGGGCGGCTATGTTTAGAAGAAGTCCATTTCGGACATTATCAATGTGTTCTATAATGTCCCCTCCAGTAGGGTCTCGACTACGATTCTGAGTATAGATTTGAATGTACTAATGCAATTTCAATGGTGAGCAGGACCAGACTGAAAGTAAGAATGAACATACATCATCGCCCTTGCTGTGGGGAAGAAGGTGCACAGCATCGCAGGGAATGTCCTCCACCCGCGTCAAAACACAACACCCATCCCGCCCTATAACTTGTTCCCTGAAGTCAGACCTCTGGGAGGTGGACACACTAGAAGTGTCTTCTGTGCGTGCCATGTGAGGATCGATTGGCAACATTCTGAACCTCTCCTGCTCGCTGATATGATAATAGACATTTATGGATTCAGCAGGCAAAACTGCATTGTAGTCCACAATATCGGTCAAGTTGGAAGTAGTAGATAGGGATAGGTCACCATGGGCTCCAATAACAACACCCATTGCATAACGAATCCACTTGAATGGCTTTTGAGAGAACTGGAGCGAATCAAGTGAATCATGTGGAAGAGAAAGGCAATGGACCCAGTTCCAAGTGATATGATCTGCCAGTGGTAGGAAAGTGTGGACATTAATCTGACGAGCTGCGGCCATGGGGGAGTTCAACAAATCACATAGGGACGGTACCGTGACGTGCTCTTTGCTTAGTCATTAAAACGGTGTCGTCATTACATAGTTGTGTTGTGCAGCTACTCCCGGAGTTGGGCAGCGGAACTGGAACTGGAGCAAGCCGGTCACAGGCGGGACCGAAGCCGAGGAGGACGTCTCTCCATCTCCAAACAAGATTGGAAGTCTCCTTTTCAAGTTTAGCCCTGACCTAAAGGATTTGCTCCACCCCTCACCGGACTCTCTTCCAGAGGGTTCTGATACCTGGGCCGTTGAAAAGGGCTAGGTCAGCGTTGCTCCGCTGAGAGCCAGCTTTGGTGAGCCAGTTGCAGAGGATCTATTTGCACCTGGTGGGTTGACAGGATATGGAAGATAAAGTTGTAAGCAGATGAAATACAAGATGTAGAATCCTAGCCCGCCCATTATCTACAGGGACAACAGGAAAGATCATAATACAAGAACGCCCAAAACGGTCATGGCAACGATGGCCAGCAACGATAAAAGATGGAATTGTTTGACTGGAGAGGGCATGCCTGCACTTACAACTCCAGCGACATTTTGGCGACGGTATACCTTAAGTGAATTAATGCTCCAGGACGCGTTCTAGACAGCAACGTTGAGCACAATGGTAAGATGATGAATAGGATCATACCACAAAATTAGACGGGTCTAAAATACGTTCGGCACATGTACCTGGACAGCCCGATGTTGCGTACGAGTTACCAGCCCAGTCACCTGGAGGATATAGGTTGAGGTGAGCCTCGCCTCAGATTTGTTTATTCAATTGCCTGTACATACCACAGAACGTGATGTCTTTGACAACGTCAGTCCTCTATCGCCCACTGGGAAGTAAGAAAGTACTCACCAAATATGATAGTGTGATTTTGGAAGTACTTTAGGGGATCGCAACCTGCGGGCTCCAGAGTAGCCGTGGGGTTCGGCCAGTTAGCAGGATTGGGAGCCCCAGCCACGATATCCGAAGGTACGGCGACACGATAGAAGTCCCCTTCAACGGGAGGTTCAGCAGCAAGCTAGGGCACCCTCGTCGTAGTAGCCAACTCACAGATTGATATTCCATCTTGATCCCATTTCATTGCGAACACACCCCCGCCTTGGGCATCGAACGTGGGCCCATATGATGCTTGACTCCATTCAACGACGCCACATCCAGGTAAGGTACCGCTGCCCTCACAGTCGAGGTTCGGTTGGTTGTTTTGTTCCTGGTGCTGGTGAAGAAGGTCGCTGAAGGCATAGATAAACTACTCACCACAATTGTGCCAGTAAAATTACTCGATGGCGTAAGGTTGCATCCTAAGATCACATCAACATCCTCTCAAGAACAGTTATATATTGCGGATGACCTGCGCTGGTGTGCCAAGTTACTTGATTATGTTCGTTATCATGGACGCCTTCGATGATGTCAATCTCCCCCCCCTGTTAGAAGATATAAGGAACGAGGCTCGGAGACTAGGAGGAGTGGCTCACTTGCGGCCACTGAGCAGTCCCAAGTGTCCAAAACGCTGGCCACACGCCTAACGATGCAGCGCTATAGTTGATCATCACTTGTGAGGGGGAACACAGTACATACCACAGCCCCAGGGGGCACGGTTTATGTCTAACACGAAAAGGCCCGTGTTATACACTTTATAGCTTGACACTCGCACACTGACTCATGGTCAATAGGCGATAGTCAGGCTCTCGTGCATGTCCATACCTGTTCCGGTTCTGTCCTGACTGTAGCGTGCTTGTGTCGTCCCCCTTCATTATGACCTTGCCGTCCCAGGAGATGTATGAAAGATTGTTAGCAAATGCTGTCACGTTGTCCACGTAACTATGGGGTAGGCTCAGAGTCACCAAGGAGCTGGGGAAATAAAGATTATCATCGCGTACTTGACGGTTCCACTGGGAAAGAGTCAGCTCGAGAGCAGCTATTTAGTGGAAACACGTACTGTGTAGGGTCAGGACCAGTAAAGAAGTTAAAGGATCTGACCCAAGACAACTGTCAGCTCTGATTTCTCGAACGACGCCATACTCACTGGAAAAAGTTAGATGCGTCGTAGGTATCTTGGATGACCCATAAGAATCGCTCAGAACCCGAGGTAATGTTGCTGGTGATGTTGTTGAGGACACTGCCGTTCGTAGTATCCCTGCGCAAGTCTGGCACGTGTTGGGGCAACAAAATTGGGGGGCCCGATGTTGATTCGTTGCGGTTCCGAGGGTTAAGGGCACTGACGGAGGCAGTTACTAGAGGCAATAGAATTGTAAGAGCTGATATCATCAAATGGTGACCATAAAACATCAAAGTCGTGACAGATGCAGAGAAGGTGAGGGATTGAGGGATAGATGCAGGTTAACCACGAGCAGGTGAGAGTACGGCAAACCATGTTGAAAATGGCGAGCTGGGCGCCCCGAATGATCCGAATTCATCATTTTACGGCTTCTTGCTTGTGACCCGTGCAGTCACACGATATCATGTATTCGCGACACGACGCACTAATTTCTAGTACAGTATGCATCGTAACTGGTAATACGACAAACCCTAAGGCACATGCCCTTGGCATAAGGGAGGCACATTGCGAGGCGTGTGTCGACGCGGGTAACAGGTGAGGGAACGCCGTGGGAACCGAGGTGCCAAAACTGGCCCGGGCCAAAGGCTAATGCTCCGTCACGTGCGACTGTCATCGTGACGTCCCATGGACGTGAGACGCCTTCAGCCAGGCCTCATTTGTAATTCCCGCTGCCCGGAGTCCCAGTCCCACGTCACAGACATCCCGTCGACAACCTTAGCCTGTGACTTGCTCACTTACATCGCGGCATTAAACCCAGATAGAAGGACAGGGTTCAGGGACCTTTTCGACTACTACTAGTAGTCTATTCCGAAGTAAAAAAAAAAGAGCCTGATAATTTTGGGCATGCGGATACAACATGGCTGTGTAAGGTGTAGACAAGCGTGCATCGTAGGAGAACCTGATCATCGGTAGCGGCGAAGGCTGAGGGTGTTGTGCCTCTTCCAAGTTGCCACGCGAGGCGTGTTGTTGTACCTGTGACCCTTGCCGATACCACGGTTCTGGCAAAGTCGTGTGAGTGTAACCACATGTGCCAATTAACTGGCATTTGTGACTTACCCGTTTTCCAATGCTCGTGAGGCCGCGAGCTTCCCGACGCTTGTGGACAGGCTTGGTAATCCAGTGGATTCGGGGGTCTCGGCGAATCTGGTCATCATTAGCCAAAGGATATGTAAACGATTGCAATGCTTACCGCCTTGTGGCTGGGGTCGACGAGTATAACCTCATAATACTTGTACACACCATCCTGGTTGATCCAGTATGAGTTCAAGACACGTAAATTGCCACAGCGACGGCCGACGCGTTCTTCTGCAACGCTCCGCAGACCGCGCTGGAACTTGAGATGATTGACACCCTGATGAACAGGTTTGCCATATGTCGCGCCTGGACAAAGGAACCATAAACAAATTAGGGAAAGTCGATAGTTGAAGGAGAATATCACGCACCCTTGGGGACATGCTTCTTGCGGTTACCGCGACGTACGCGTACACGATAGATAACGTATCCTTGCTTTGCTTTGTACCCAAGGCGGCGAGCCTTATCAGGACGCGATGGGCGCGAAGCCCGGTGGATGACGTTCAGCTGGCGGTACTCCCAGCAACTGTTCCATATTTGTGGTTAAAGTATGTCCAGCAACAGGCAAAAAAAACAGTAGCATACCGAACACGGAGCAAAAAACGAAGGACGTCCGACTGTTTTTTCTTGTACAATTCGCCGATATACTTGTACGCACCCATGCTGTATGCTGCCGAATCAGCGTCAGCGCCATGTCATCCACTTGTTCTCGAATGCATCCATCGGACTGGTTCAAACCTAGCCCCGAACAAAAACAAACATAATGATACAAAACAACTGCCAGTACCACTTTGAGGCATCGTAGACGAAACATTGAGCTCACCTGTAATCAATCTTGACAACGGGACTTATGTTCGAGAGCCGACAAGGCTCAGTATCTCAACAAGGTTCGCATACGCTTCCGGCAAATCCCGTGGCAACCTTATAATAAGTTACCCTACACTTCACTCGTTTTCAACTACGGAACAGGAATGTTATTAGAGCGAGTTCAGAACGTTCAGACGCTGGGCACAGGCTTCGGCTTCCGTCTGGTACTTTCCCAATACAGGTATTGTCAAATGACCCCGCTGTGCTGATAAATTGCGAGACTCGGGAAACGTTTCCATGCACTCGAGGGCGTCACTGGTGGTGTTCCAAATATCATATAGCGCGTCAGTACTTGGGGCTTGCCAGTAGTGTACTTATTCCACGATGCAGTATACTACTAGTATACGTAATGCCATTGGATGTCATGATACATGGATAACGTCGAGTGACACTGAAATCTTGGCAGCCATTTACTCTTCTGAACGGAGGCGTGCAGCAGGATTGGTCACTTTAAGACCTAGCGTCTTGGCCCTGAAATAGCCGTGGTGTCGGCTACGATACGCAAAGGAATGGACAGGCTAAGAGTCGCACCTCTCTAAGATGACTACCCTGTTTCGACTGCTCACGTTGTGTGCGACCTCTGCAGCGTAGCTTTTGTTGTGCATAAGGAGCAGCTCGAGATCCCGGACATTGTTCACCAAGAACTTCTTGAGGCCATTGGGAAGAAGGTGGCGTGTTTTCTTGTTACTGCCATAGCCGATCTTTGCCAGGTGTGAGTACGCATGAGTGGACAAGGCAAATTGACATACCTTGGGCATAGGGAGCTGACCCTTGAATCTGCGTCTCACCCTATTATCAATGCCCTTGGGTTTCCTCCACGCCTCCTTGACGCTCTTGTAGCGGTCAGATTGGTGACGCCTGTGAGTAGTAATGCGTGAGTCTCTGATCTTCACAGCAAGTAGTGATTTAGGTGCGCACTTGAAGGGCTTGGTACGTTTTTTAAGGATTGGCGTCTTGACGGCCATGACAAACTATGAGAAGAGCACGTAAGAACAACAAAGCCTGTCATGAACAATGCAAGTGCCTGTGAGATGGAAGGCTGTGGCTGGTACGTTGTCATCCAATAGAGAATCCACCCATCCATCCTAATCCCTCTGTCGCGAATGCTGGTGCCCAACACATACGATCAAACCCTTCCAATGTCGCTCATGGGAAGTAGCACTGCTAGAGAAAGCATACTTACGTCTTGCGTTTGAAGGGAATATTGGTTTGTAGAGTGGCGGTGCGGAGGACACTTCCAGTTTGGCAAGGTAAACAATTGTCAACAAGGTCCTTGTTTGTCAACGTGTTGAAGGTGGGTGCAAAGGTGATGCACATTCATGCATATTCATGGGTCATCCGGTCATGCCCGATGAACCATTGAAGCTACACAGCCAATGAAGTGCATACCTTGTAGAATTTCCATAGAATTATCTTTTGATCACACAAAGTAAGTTGTGTATGTGGCACGTGTGTGGATGACCGTATGTTGCGCAGCCGTGAGACATCTCTAATCTCAGTTTTCTCGCTCCGGGTCTCACTTTCCCCCATCTACAAGCTTGTGTGATTTCATCACTGTTCACGATATCCCTCAACAAACGCACTCCTTGTACTTGAGTTACTTTGTCCTCTTCAACCTCCCACATAGCGCAGGTATTCTATGCTCACGGCACCCGCAGCTGTCGATATCACCTTCGACGACGACAGCTGGGGTGCACCTCCAGCAAAACTTGCCTTCAATCGGGCTGTCAGTGTCGGTAACAGCTGGGGTGTCACCTCTATTGGACGCGGGTTCAACTGGGCTGCTGAGCAGCAAGAGGACGAGGACGAGGACGAGGAAGAACAGAAAAGGCTTTCTGACGCCCGAGGCAACACCAATTCTATCATCTCCACCCAGAGTTTCATCTGCCCACCGTCGCCTGCGTACGCTGTCGCACTTATAAATTCTACAGACTCCAACACATTATACCCTGCCACCCTCGTCACCCCGTCTTTTCTGCCTACAACTGCCCGATTCACCACTGAGCCCCTTTCGTTCTCTCCGATCGAGTCTCCCTCTGTCTCTCATAGACCTTTGACACCATCAAGTTCTTCACTATTCTCCCCTAATATCAGCACACCTCCTCGGCCAATTCGCTCTCCCACTTCTCCTCGACCTCGACGCCGATCATCTCAGCAGCGCGTATCATTAATAGCCGGGCGCCTCTCCATTGCGCCCATCGAACCCCCTTCACCACCCCCAGTGGCTCCTCAAAAGCTTATTCGGTCGGGCAGCACCGCAAGTTTGCTCAGCCTTGACCTTAGCACCCGTCCACCAACGCCATCATCCTCAATTGTCGCTCAACCTTCGAATGAGCGTAGGATATCGGAGTTTGTCATTCAGGGAGAAATAGGTCGCGGCGCCTACGGTTTAGTGAAGAAGGCAAGGGAGATGAAAGCGGATGGAAAGCTTGGGGTAAGCGATGCCTAGCCTTGCGAATTATGCGCCAATAAGACCTCCTATAGCCTCCACTCGTCATCAAGCAAGTCATAAAATCCCGAATATTGGCCGACTGTTGGAAAAAACATCCAAAGCATGGAACAATCCCTATAGAGATCTACGTTATGTCTGCAATCTCCAACACGTCTTACATCTTACCCCCACCTCGGTCCTGGGATCCTTCCCGAATACCCTTCGCTGATTCACCTTCATCTCAGTCAGAAGTTGACCAGTTCGAATGGGTCGAGGACAAGGTAGTGAAAGGCCATCCCAACATTTGTCCGCTTCTTGATTTCTTCGAAGACAATCACTACTATTACCTCGTACTACCTTCCACCATCCCCGAACCTGCCCCAAATTCACCGATCCCACCTTCCGACCTATTCGACCTGGTAGAGAGCTACCCGAATGGCCTCCCAGCAAGTTCTGTACGTACCTATCTTGGACAGATTGCGGACGCCATGAGTTTCCTGCACTCAAAAGGAATAGGTATTCTCTGTATGGCATTTCGATGAGGCTGTTCTAACATGGTGGAAGTGCATCGCGACATTAAGGATGAGAACGTCATCCTTGGGCCTCGCGGAAGATGCATCTTGATAGACTTTGGCAGTTCCGGTCTTGTCAAGAAGGGTGGTTGGGACACCTTTAGCGGAACGTACGTGCAGTTCCATATTTGTGTCTCAGTTATTCACAGTCAACGCCAGCTTGGACTACGCTGGTCCTGAAATTTTGCGAGGTGAGAGGTATCAAGGCCCAGAGCAGGACGTTTGGGCCTTTGGCGTCGTGGCATATGTTCTGCTCGTTGGGGAATGCCCATTCACCACTGCCGCAGAAGCGCAAGAAGGGCTTTCCTCCCCCCTCTCGAACGCCTCTATTGCCCTTGATGAACGCTGCCTGGAGGGACACGGGACTGAGGATGAAGAGCCCGACGGGGGTGGCGCCCTTGGGGATGCTGCGTCACTTGTCCGTGCTTGTTTGCAACTCGAAGTCGGTGCGCGACCAACTTTTGACAAGATTATGGAATCTCGTTTTCTATCAGGAAGAGGGGGTTGGGGCATAGAAGAAGATGTGTAACCCAATATAGATAGGTAGCTCCCACGGTTTCTCTGTTGTGCATTTTACCCTTGTAGCGCTGACCACCTTTGTGTCCAATGCCTTGCGGGCGAAGCGAATGAAGTCATTCCCTTTCACCTCTTTACGTATCACTAAATATCAATCCCCTCGCCGCATGTTGTATACATCGCAATTCTCCTATCGACACTATGCCCTTTTGCGTATCATAGTCGTAGCTTACGAGTAAAAGCACATACCAGTCGTAGTCTGTATAGAGATGAAATGAAATCAAGACTTTTATCCCATCGCATCCTCTGAAGGTTCGGCGCCTCCGGCCGGTGCGGAGTGCAGAAAAGGTTTATCGGATTCGGCCAATCGATCAGGGAAATTTTCGCGCGGCGCGTATATATCTGCGCCCAATCATCATTTGGGTTAGCTGACTCGTTTCCCCCCAATCCTTTCTCTCCTCCTTTTCTGTTTCCTGTTTCGCCATTCTAACGTGCTTTTCTGTAAGTGTTTAATTCATAGAATTTTCTGGATGTATCAGCTTTCGTCTCGTACTTTGAGACTCTGGTGGATTGTAAAGTGTGCGATAAGATGTAGATCTTTCTCTCAATCGCCTTCATACCGTATACGATGACATTGACAGTCGCTGATCTCACATCCTGTTTTCTCAGATCTAAAAAATGGGCAAGGAGAAGATTCATGTTAACGTCGTCGGTATATCAATCCACTGCACTATCCCTAGTACCAGCTGTTGACATACTGTGCAGTTATCGGCCATGTCGATTCCGGCAAGTCTACGACCACTGGTCACTTGATCTACAAGTGCGGTGGTATTGATAAGCGTACAATCGAGAAATTCGAAAAGGAGGCCGCTGAGCTTGGCAAGGGCTCGTTCAAATATGGTTAGTCAAAGGTCGTTACGTTCACTCGTACAATACTCCATTGACATTGTTCCCTCTCAGCCTGGGTACTTGACAAGCTAAAGGCCGAGCGTGAACGTGGTATTACTATCGATATCGCCCTCTGGAAGTTCGAGACCCCCAAGTACATGGTCACTGTGGGTACAATCAGATGGCCTTATCTTGATCAGGATCACTGATCCGTGTGATCTTAGGTCATTGACGCCCCTGGTCACCGTGATTTCATCAAAAACATGATTACGGGCACCTCCCAGGCCGACTGCGCTATCCTCATCATTGCTAGTGGCACTGGTGAATTCGAGGCTGGCATTTCTAAGGATGGTCAGACCCGCGAGCACGCCCTCTTGGCTTTCACCCTTGGTGTCCGTCAGTTGATTGTTGCCGTCAACAAAATGGACACGACCAAGGTGCGTTTCAATCTTCTGTTCCTATTTTAGTCCGAACAATTATCCCAGTGGAGCGAGGACCGCTTTAACGAAATTGTGAAAGAGACTTCTACTTTCATTAAAAAGGTTGGCTATAACCCGAAGGCTGTGGCATTTGTGCCCATCTCCGGCTGGCATGGTGACAACATGCTAGAGGAATCTAGCAAGTGAGCAGAGCACTGCTATGAGCTGAAGAGCACTCGACTTATCATTATTACAGCATGCCATGGTATAAGGGGTGGACCAAGGAGAACAAAGGTGGTCCTGTCAAGGGCAAGACACTCCTCGATGCCATCGATGCCATCGAGCCTCCAGTACGGCCCTCTGACAAGCCACTCCGTCTTCCCCTTCAAGATGTCTACAAAATTGGTGGTATCGGTACTGTTCCTGTCGGACGTGTCGAGACTGGTGTCATCAAGGCTGGAATGGTTGTCCAGTTCGCTCCCACGAACGTCTGCACTGAAGTCAAATCCGTCGAGATGCATCACGAGCAGCTTGAGCAAGGTGTTCCTGGCGACAATGTTGGTTTCAACGTGAAGTATGTCTTCGATATGTCCGCCGCGTCATGAGTATTCAATGCTTTTTAGGAACGTGTCTGTCAAAGATATCCGCCGTGGTAACGTCGCATCTGATTCCAAAAACGATCCTGCCAAAGAGGCTGCGTCTTTCAACGCCCAAGTTATTGTCCTAAACCACCCCGGTCAGATCGGTGCTGGCTACGCTCCGGTCCTTGATTGCCATACTGCCCACATTGCCTGTAAATTCTCTGAGCTCCTTGAGAAGATCGATCGCCGGACGGGCAAGGCTATTGAGCAGAACCCCAAGTTTGTCAAGTCTGGTGATGCCTGCATTGTCAAGCTTGTCCCCAGCAAGCCAATGTGTGTGGAGTCATACTCTGAGTACCCACCTCTCGGTCGTTTCGCAGTCCGTGACATGAGGCAAACTGTTGCTGTCGGTGTCATTAAGTCTGTGGAGAAGACCGAGAAAGGTGGCAAGGGTGAGTTCAGTTAGCGTGCCGGATGGCGCTGAGCTAAAACGTCTCTTTACAGTCACGAAGTCCGCGGAGAAGGCTGCCAAGAAGAAGTAAATGTAGATGTACATCACCTTTTGCCCTCTTGTTCTTCACACATCTTTTTTTTCTTTCTCTACCCCGCGCGCCAGGCATACCACGCATCATTGTTCAGCTGTCATGACAATTCTGTACGCACGAATACGACGATTTACGACGCTGGGTCATGTCTATGGGCTCCAGGTCGTCGTGTATCCATAGCCTGCAGTATTGCTCTGATATTCAAACAGCAGAAGGAATGATAATGTTGTTGTTGTATTCCTGTGAACACTTACCCTTATATGGACTCTACTCGTTGACTCGGAGATTACATGATGCCACGGTGGCTCGTGGAAATACAATCAAATGTACAAAGTACAGTCAAACCTAACACATATGTTCAACTCCTTTGCTATCTTGGACTTTGGGGCCAAGATCTCTCCCTACTGTTCGCTCAAATACCTCCATCATGAAGGTGAAAAGTGAACGTGTCAAAGCCGCGTCCCACCTGCCTTTAGAACTTTCGTCACGAATGAAGGCGTGTTGGGCTTGCACTTCCAGAAACTGGTGCGGCGTTAACGGCAGTAAGCGCAAAGTGAGGGGAAAGAACGGACAGAGACAGGAACACTAGCATCTTCAAGCGTTTTGCGGATGAGATCCCTACCGGAACGGGGGACGTGGGTATCCTGCAAACGAGTCTCGCATTCCCAAATGCAGGTGTGATAAAACGGGGCGGTTCACCTGCTTTCCAAATATCATCTATGGACTCATCAATGAGTATTGAATGATTCATATCTCGATTATACGTACCACCAGCTCGCCTTTCCCCATGAACTCCCCGGCGCGTACCTTCGCCAGTGAGTCATCGCCGCCCTTGCCAAGCGTAGCGCTGTGGATATCGGTGGCGAAGAAGCATACAGCAGATAGGACGCGCGGATCAAATGCGGCCTTGATACGTCCAAGTGAGCAGGTAGAGACAATGAAACCCCCACGGTGCAGTGGGCTTACCCGGAAAGCCTGTTTGGTAAAGTATGAGAGATAAAAATTTAGACACGAGGAAAGGCTAGAGAGCATAAAGATCGAAAGACCGCTGACCAAATGACCACCAAGGCACATCCCCGTCGCTGTGTCCAGCGATAAGGTATCCTTTTTTTTTTCTGTACCAAGGGCTACTCACCGGCTATTTTGCCAGTGCAGTTGGGCAACGACGTTAGCAAGTCAACGGCCAACATCGCATCCTGTCGAAAAGAAAAAGCATGCATCATCAGTTTACGTGCCCCAGAGAAGTAAAACATTAACCTCATCGTATGCGGCTACCTCTTTCTCAACCTGCGGGGGTGGATGAGATATTTTGAACAGACCTTCACAAAAATGCCGTGTGTTGCCTTGTATTTATTGCCCCTATCGGTTCCTTTTTGGATGACATCGGTCAATCGATCTGTGGTTATGGGGGATGCGGGCGCGAACCTTCGGTATCGTATGGGATTGCCTCTGGACCCTCGAATTCATGAAAGGACGACGGGCAGGCTACAGGTGCGTTGTTAAATGCATCGGTAAATTGACGAGCCACGACACGGGACTTGCTAACCTACTACGTAACCATGACTAGCGATCTGGCCGGCAAAGCGCTCGACAGGTCCAGTCACTTGGTATATCTCGCTACCGTCATATTTATTACGGAAGGTTTCGAGGGAACTCGGATGTCTGACCTGAAGACGACAACACCTAGGAGGACCAACGAAGATGAGTTGGGAGACTGTGGTGGCACATGCATACATGCCTGGAAACTTAGCTTGAGGATAACCGGGGACTTTTGGGGAAATGATGAATATACGAATAGGCCCGAGCTTTGCGGGCACGTCGTGAAAATCCTTGGTGATTAGCATCGTCGGTGCTGGGACTGAGTAAGGAGATCTAATCTTATCTAAGCTAGGAGGGGTAATTGACGAACGTGCGTCGGCCACTCGCCGGGCTATGAGAATGTTCCCGTGAAGTTGTATGAAAAAAAAAGCGTTGGTTTGATTGAATCGTCATGCCAGGATCACCGCCCACGGCTAGGATCCGCGCGTATTCTCCACGCGATGAGAAGCAAGTCCGCTTTATGATCGGACAAGCCCAAATGGAACCTCTTGCGTACGCAAACCACCGCAGTGAGCGTCCCTTTCAGCTGTTCTGCTGTCCCACGAGTCAACTTTGACCCATTCGTTTATCAGCCTACTTTCATCCACTCACGCTCGCTATATGGATTGGCATTTCTTCCATGTTCGCTCACTACATGGACTGGTGGCCCAATTCCACATACGGTCTTTTGAGTTGGTTACGAGTTCTGCCGGCGTTCTTCGCCCCGGCGGCGCCTGTGATGTTCTACATTGACTGGTATTTTGATTGGCCTACCTTTATCTTTGCGACTTCTCACTAAACTTCTCTTGGCAATAGGAAAAACAGGCCTTTCGTAGAAGCCACGGTAGAGAAAGTACTCAGACGCCTAGACATGCTGCACATCCAAGGTTATTATGCGCGCTCGCCAGCCTCGGGTTTCTGGCTCCTCGAGTTCGGGGACAAGCTTATTGGGCTCATCGCCGTCGACGCGTCTTTGGATGCGACAAATGACGAGACTGTTACAAAAGAGTCACACGCAGAATCACTCTCGGCGGCCCTCGCACAGAAGGGCACGTCAAACGTCGCGACCATCCGACATTTCTTTGCGGAGGAGGCATATAGGAGTGCGAACATCGAGGACGACCTGCTGCAGTTTGGCGTAGGGTCAACGTTCAAGGCAAATAAGACGGTCAGCTCGATCCGCGTATTGGCTTCCCCGCTGCGTCCCGCAATCTTGGACTCTCTCCGCAGGAATAAATTCTCCAAGGGAGATAGGGTAGAGACTGTTGGCATCCTGGGCTGGGATGTGTGTTGGTATACACTGAAGAGGACCCAGTGGGACGCAGAAAATGGTAAACCTGATGGGGATTAAATTATCTATCTTATCCCAATTGAGCACGAAATGTCGCCCCTGACCGGTTCTATCATCTCGGGGGCATCCCGTCCTCACTTTCCTCTAATAGTACTACAGTCTTCTCTCGTCCAGTCCAGTTTACCTGTCTTGCGCGCATTTGCGAGTAATCACGATGCAACGGCCCACGTTCTGCTCTTCAGCCTTCTTTATCCTCCTCAGACTTTGGTAGAGTGTCCTTCTAGAGACGGCCTAACCGTCGTCGATCGCACGACAGAAGTACCTGGCTACGGTGATACATGCCCAGATCTTCCTCAACTCATCCTGAGCACGACCAGACAAAGTGTGGCCTGCATGAATGATGTCAAAGTTGCTTGTGACTGACCGGGTGTTATCTCACAGTTCCCGATGGGCCACTCACGGCGATCATAGATTCTGCAGATATCCTCTGCGCCGACCTCGAGTCGCCATCTAAAACATACGCCCTACTCGTCTCTCTCCTCTCTCATCTCTCAGCTCGTCCCAGTACGTCTCATTCTCGTCAACCAGCCCAGCTTTCAACTTCTCAGCCCTTTTTCTATTCTACACCAGATCCTTCCCGTCTCGTCCTGCACTTCTCCACGTCCTCTCCCCTCCGCGATCTCATCCTAACTCCGCGCTTCTCCCCAACCCTCGCACACATCATCGCCCATCCCCCCGCGCTCCTACTCCATCTCACGACCACACAGCTCACGCCCCCGCCTCCCGCGAGCACGCCCGATCGCTTCTGGCGCGTCTTTGCTCCCCTCGCCGCTCGTACGTGGGAAGTGGAGCGGAT
>QFDW01002531.1:0-10109 GCA_003315895.1 Lactifluus rugatus | reverse complement strand
ACCCTCGCTTAGAACTCCATTAGTGGAAAGATTATACAGGACATGAACAGCCCGTTTGAGCCACTTGATAACTCTGTCGTCATCACTTCGAAATTTATGGAAAGTCTCTGCTTGTTCCTGGAGGATGGCAATGATGGACTCAACGGAGTCACACCCTCTGAGCCTGAGTGTGAGTTGGTGTTCGACCAGCTTCACCCCTGCTCGCTTCTCGTATTCATCGAGGGCAATCTCAAAAAGAGACCGTAGTTCAGGGGAGGGTTCAGGTTCGGTGGGCATATTGTGAGAAAGAGGAAGGTTGACACATTCTCTCTGAGGATAGCCGGAGTGTACTGGTACTAGTACTACTAACTTAAAGCCTCTCAGGCTGCCAGGCACAACACGATTCCAGATCACGGTAAGATTAAAGGCGGGAATCCCGTGGGCGGGAAGACCATCCATAAAAGGGTTGGTTTTCCCACCCATTTCAGCCGGTGGCCTCGAGCGTAGATGGCTTTGAAAGTTTTATGGGCGATGGATACTGCCAGATTGCTTCAAGTTGGTGGCACACCTGCGATGATGATTCACTATAACTATTTCCCTTCGTACAAAAGGCAACTCGGGTCAACCATGATACTGAACCAAACCTGTTATATAGCGATGCGATCCCTGAAGCTCAAGCTCTACAATCCACTGATCCAAACGCACGTCGTCATATCCTAATGACTAACAGTACATCAATGCCCTCAGGACGTGCTTACCTTTATAGGAAATAACGGATACTGACTTCGCCTCCCACCACTAGCAAGAAGTCGAGGAAGTTGGTCTGTGTTAAGATGGTTGGTAGCGGTTGCCTGTTTGATATCAGTACTAGCGTCTGAAAAGTAAAAAGTAGACACTTACTGCCTCCACTACGACCGACATGTCGCCTCGCAATCTTCTCGGCACCATACTTCAACAAAAGTTTCCTGATTTCGGACTTTTTTCTCTGCAGCTCTACGCTGGATCTTTTGAAACTTGCCATAGTCTTCCGCGACACCGCTTGATATGGTGTCCGACCCCGATTGTCCCTCGCATGTACATTTGCACCAAACTCCAGTAGCTGCTGCACGACTTCCAGTTGTGCGTTTCGTGAGGAAAGATGCAGTAGAGACTCGCCGGAGGTGTTCTGAGCATTTGGGTCTGCACCATGCCCTAGTAGCAACTGTACGACACCCGGATGTCCCCGAACCAATGCCACAAGGAGTGGTGTGCTCGGTGGCAAAACAAGGTCCCAAGTATTCGGATCTGAGTTGAACTCAAGCAGTAGTTGCGCGACCTTCACGTGTCCATGAGACGACGCCAACATTAGTGGGGTCCTACCCACAAAATCCTTTGAGTTTATGTCCATACCCCAATCAAGGAGTAATCGAGAAACCTCCAGATGTCCGTTCATCGACGCCAGATGTAACGCAGTCAACCCCAAATATTCCTTGTAATTAACATTGGCACCATGTTCGAGTAGTAGCTTCACAATTTTGTGAAACCCCTCCACAGACGCAGCTTGCAACGTCCTCTCGTAGAGACCACCTTCCGCATTCATATTTTGGGAGCATGTAGTGATCAGCCATTCTGCGATTTCATGGAAACCAAACAAGGCGGAATAGTATAAGGGATCTCCCGGTAGTAGACTTTCCGAGATCGTCGAGTTTTCATGCAGAGATATATTCGTGTACATCCATGCTGTAAAGTGGGGCTTGCCGGGATTGAAAAGCTGCTTCATGTCATGTTCCACATGCGATGACACATTCCCGAATTTCGCATGGTCGACCCAGTGTCTGGCAGCATAATAAGCAAGAGGGTATTTTTTGACGCTCCTCTCGGTGACATGCTTGTCAAGCTGGAGTAGAATGATAAGGCAAGCTTGCGCGACCGTCGTATGTGACACTTCAAGGGGGATGTAAAAGCGCGAGAGCTGCCCTCTTGTGATCCGGGTCGACGTCAGGAATTCCTTTACAGAGAAATGCGAAAATTGAACAATCCGAGCGTCATCCACCTTGATGACCGAGATCATACTCGAGCAGGTAGATAAAACAGCTCTTCCCGCGTCTTCCGGCCGCCAGTCCGCTTCAAATCGAGGTGTTCCGTCCGCATCGAAATCGAACGCAAGAAACTCACTAAGTTCCTCGACTTGAAGTGGACGAGACGCCACTGTAACACACTGAAACAGACGGTGGGCAAACTCCCACTTTTCCTCGTCTATATCCAGTAATATTCTTTCGTACGACTCATATAATGTGCTTGGTAATTCATTCAGAGCCTGGCGTATACGCTGTGGAAGACAACGTCGGAGCTTGTCTAGTTGACACGACACCCATCGAAACCTATATCATCACGTGAGCAAACATTGCAATCCACGTAGCAAAAGCCGACTCACATTCCACCAGCTTGTTGACAGAGCTTGGTGATCACGAGTTGCTGATCCTGCTTTCTCCATTTGCATGTGCTCGTATCAGATTTGATAAAGAATTCGATATACTTGTTGATATCTTCTGTTTGTCCACTTTCTTTATGGAGGGAGACCGTCTGAGATGCCAGTTTCTCGAGAACGGTTTGGATATCCCCCTCTGGACGGCTCGCAACGCAAGCATGTAGGTGTGAACTTGAATAATGCAGGTGAGCAAGCCACCCACGAGGTTCAGGACACCCTCCCGAGGTGATGGTGTGCCGACGCTTTGAGGACATTTGTCGAGTGCGTCGACAATAATGAATATTGGGCCTTGCTTCGGAGTTGCCAACTTGCCTCTCAAACATTCTCTCAGCGCGTCGTCACTAGGCTGTTTCGAGCCCGCTTCGTGTACCAGATACAAGCGTGAAAGGATGTCGCAACAAGAATCGGATTGAGCAGAAAATTGAATGAGGATGGAAGGGAGTAAGGCGCGTGCGCTCTGCTTTGATGTGTCCTTAAAGTCGAAATAAAAATAAGCCATCGAGGCTAATCCAGCGTCGAGCATCCCTTTGATGTCTCGAGTAACCGTGGAGCTAACTTAAGATGTTAATCGTCAAAAAGGAGAAGTGACGATGCGTGCATACCAAATGACGGTCTTTCCACAACCGGCTGTCAAGCAACTCTTCGTCAGAGCAGCAAAGGAAACAAGCAAGGAGTCTGCGTACGATTACCGCGAATCCATAACAGCGAGCCCGTCCTTTTCCATTTCTGGAAATTGTCACCTTGGATGAACCACTCGGCAGTTCCCTCGTAGTGAACGTCCCGCGCGTGATTATCATTGATTGACGGATCTGGAGGGGAAAGCCATTGTCGGAATTTCTCCTGCATCTGGTCACCTGCAAGATAGTTTTAGTCTACGATGAACAGGCTTGACAAATGAACGCACGTTTTGCTTTGTTCATGTCACTTGTGATTTGCTGGATGAGTACTATAGCATCGTCTTCAGTTGTGCGATGCTATCCAACGAGCTAACCATACCGAGAGTTCGATGGATATCATCTGTTACAGCCTCGCCATCTAGATAAACGTGCGATGTTGAGGAGAGGGCGAGACACAAGTGAACAAGCCTGCGCACCATTTAAGTTTTTGACAAGGCCATATACAACCTGAAGGGTCTGCGCTGCGGTGGCCCGGGCCTCCTCCTGGGTCAGTCGGTCTAATCACTGTAGGACCGCTTCGACCTCATTCTCTCCTAGCAACTTCTTTCCAAATCTCTCTACGACATGTTGAGCCAGCAAGAATGGTATAGAAGAACATGGAGTCACTCAGGCGTCCTTGCTTGACATGCTTCGTTGCAAGGCCAAGGATGGAGAGTAGCTCAATCAGGATCTTTACGATTATCTCAGTCATTGCCGAGTTGGATGGAATTTTGGTATAGATGTCGAGGCGTCTGAGAAAGTTTTCGATCGATTCGAAAAGATCGACAAGGGCGTCGTAACTCGCGCCGACATCCTTTATTGCCTGATGACCGCCGGTATCACAACTGAAAAACTCGGTGAAATACACCAATATAAAGAACATACAGTAAGAAGTATACCGATTCCGGCGAAAATGGCGTTTGCAGGTTGGAATGACTGCAGACGCAGGATTACCAAACACTAGGCCAAGGAGTGAAGCTAGTGAAGAGCCATACTAAGCTAATACTTGCACCAAGAACTCCATTGGCGGACAGAACATGAAGGACCTCAACAGTTCGTTTTAGCCACTTGATCACCTGGCTATCGTCACCTCGAAATTCACGGAATGTGTCTGCTTGCTCGCGGAGGATGGCGATGACAGAGTCAGCAGAGTCGCAGCTGCTGAGCCTGAGGGTCAGTTGATGTTCGAGTAGGTTCACGCCCGCTTGGCTTTTATATTGATTCAGAGAAGCCTCAAAGAGTGATTGTAGGTCTGGGCAGGGATTGACGGACATGACTAGAGAGCAAGGTCATTGATTAGCAACACAGTAGACGCTTGTACTACGTAGTCGCACAGCCTCAAATTGCCGAACGCTTCTCACCCTCATCGCCATCACACAATCTCCAGGTCCCAGACTCCCAAGAGTCAAAATTAGGCTGGTAAACAATGTGAAATGAGAATAATTCAATTTGCCCTGTATGTAGAAGTAGAATGAAGTTATTAGACCTCTACCCCTACCCGATCCCGGATCAGGCCCAGACACGTGGCCGCGTCGCGAGGGAAAAGAACGTGGGTAAACAAGTCCAAACACGGCCAACAGTTACCTTCGTTCCCTTACTGTATTTTACTTCCCTCGACGTCTTTGCTTGTCGATACACTCGACAACGTTGACAGAAACCTAGATACAATCTCAGTCTCTCCTTTATCCCCTTTCATTCCTTCACTCTTACCGTCATGAAGGTTCTCCCTCTTCTTTCATTTTTTGCATCTCTCGCCCTTGCTCAATCCACCTTGGTACGTTCCCTCTCTATATACACTCCCTTCCCCACTGCTGACATCTTTCTTCTAGTCGAGTTCGATTCCTTCTGGTATCAGTCCGACTTGCGAGGCCTACTACAACCAACTCAATGCCAACACTACCGTAGCAAACTGCCTTCAGCCTCTCGTAACCGCCACCTCAGTATTCAGTAGCTCATCGACAACTTGCCCCTCCTCCGCCTCCTCTTCGCTGAATACCCTCTGCTCGGCCTCAAACATATGCAGCGCAAGTATTATCGGCGCCCAGCTTTCGCTTTTCTACCAGGCTTGCCAGCCCGAGCTCACCTCGTCGAAGCTACCCGACGTGATTCTCGATTATGATCTCCTCTACACCATACTCCCCTTTCGTGATGCCGTCTGCCAGAAGGATGGTTCGGGAAAATACTGTGTTCTCGACGCCACCTCATCCGCGACCAAGCGTGCCTCGCTCGGCCGTCGAGACAATTCGCAAACGGTTCTCGACCCCGACGCAAAGAGATTCACCGAAGATGACACCATGTTCCTTGGTATTCAGCCCAACATTTCCGCTAGCCAACTCTGCACCCCTTGCACACGCAATGTCATGAACGTCTACTCCTCTTTCATTAGCGAACATCCTTATGGCCCCGGCATCTCGTCCAGTCGGCTCCTGTCCGGCCTGACCTTGCTCTACACTACTATTAACAGCAAGTGTGGCGCATCATTTCTCGGTGGTGAGGTTCAAGCCGCTGGGGGCCTTGCGACAGGAGCAGCACCACGCTCAGTGGATAGCGCCTTTGCACTCGTTGGTTCAGCGATTTCAGCCATCGCTATGGGTGCCATTGCGTTTTTATAAAGCAGGAGTTTTGGTTAGACGCTTTACCGATGTGTTTTCCTCAGGCTACAAGCCACTCTAATCATTTTTTAAATTGTTTTTTTTTGCTTATCTCGCTACAGTCATACCCTTGGAGAACTTCCTAGCTGAAGCCGTTCAAATGCCCATTCACGCCCACTAAATAGTATACAATGCCTTTGCTGTGCGAAGTCAACGTAGTTTGTGTTTGCAATTTGGCGTGTGAACTGACCGGACCGTCATTCGGTGCCGTGCCGTATACTGTACCGATGGTCTACCCTGACCGTGACCGTCCTAACTTGAGTTAGTTGGTTTGGTGCCCGAGGTGCCTTCAACGATCAAAACTGTGACTTTAATTCGGGAAACTGACTGAGAGACCAACCTTGGACCTCTTATCTCACCTAGGAACAAAATTCTACAACCTAATCTCTCCAATCTGTCTTACAATTCCACACTGAAATAAATGGGCGACGACCTGTCTTCAGTGAACAATGTACCGTAAGTTTCCAATCCATTGAGACGAATAGAGACCAAATTATACATCGGATAACACCATCTCGACCCCCGCCACATGCCCACATTGTCCAGATCCGCCCAATACTGGTCCGACGCCGTCCAGACACGCATTGCACTCGTCGACGACGTCGTACGACAGGTACCGCCCTCCTTCCTCAGCGACGCCGCAGCATTTGATCTTGTCGATGGCGAGATGGCTGCCATCCGCCGTGCGCTGCGCGCTATCGGTACACGGCGCAACGCGCTCACGCCTACCTGTCGCATACCAACGGAGATCCTGGGCGAAATCTTCCTCCTCTACCAACAAACTTCCGTGGTACCCTATATCCCAGGGGGCGGCGGCGGAAACGACAACCGCGCGCGGCTTACGCTCAAGGACACCGCCCTGCGCTGGGTACCCGGCGTGGCGCACGTCTGTCGGCACTGGCGCGCCGTCGCGCTCGAATATCCGCGGCTATGGTCTAACGTCACGTTGCATCTAGGACGAGAATGGGCCACGCGGATGCTCACGCTTTCGAAATCGTCGCCCATCACTATCGCGTTGGCGGATCCGGACCCGTGCGGAGCGAGCATGGCTCTGGACAACTGGGCGATCCCATTGCCGCCGGCGCGACGACGCGCGCAGCTTGATCCAATCGACGTGCTCGCGCAGCATCTCTTACATATATACGACCTCGATCTCGGCGCGTGCTCGTGTAATATCCTGCCTTGGGTTCGTCTCCTCGAAACTGCCGCACCGCTATTGGAGGCCTTCTCGCTCCGCGTGGACGCTCACCGTCCCGGCACACGACACGACGTCGCTGTTCCCCTTCCGCGCAACTTCCTCTTGACACACCCACGCCTCCGCCGCATCTTCGTCGAAGGCGCCTTTCTGTCCAGTTGGGCGGCTGGCCCGCTCACCGCGCTCACTATGCTGAGGATCTGCGCGCCCGACCCGCGCAAGATCGTCGACCGCAACGGTCTCGTCTTGCCGACGCACGACGAGTTCCTCGATTGCTTGATGCAGATGCCCGCGCTGGAGACACTTCTCCTCGCACATTGCCTCCCGCCACTCGCGACGGCCTTCTCGACGCGGACCGTACACCTGGCAAGTCTCCGCACCCTCAATATCCACGATCGCGTAGACAGGTGTCGGCAATTGTTCGACGCGCTCGACATCCCGCCCGTCACAACGATAAAAGTATCTTGCTGGTCTGTCTGCCCTCCCTCCGAACACGACTGCCTACGCGTCCTGCCCTCACTCTCCGCCCACCTCTGCAGAGGAAGCAACGACAACAATAGCAACAGCAACAGCAACGGTGCCGGCGGCGGTAGCAGCAGCGGTGGCCCACACGCGCTCTACCTCTCCTCCTCATCCGTCGACGGCCGTACAGAGTTCGCACTCTCCGCCTGGCGCTCCTTCGTCCCCCTGACGGTAGCAGAGGACCGCGAGCAGTACTTTGGGCCCAAATGCTCCGCGGACGTGCGTCTCGAATGCGAGTGGGACGCCAGCGACGATCCAGAGATGGAGCGTCGCGCACTTCGCCGCGCGTGTGCGGGCGTGCCCCTAGACGAGCTCCGCGCGCTCAGCGTACGCACAGAGGCGGCTGTCTGGGGCCCGCAGGACTGGTACGACACTTTTGTAGGCTCGGTCGAGATCACCCACGTCGCGGCACTCGAAACCCCAGGCGAGAGCGTCCTCGACGCACTCAAGCTCTTTACATCAACAGCAGCAACAACAGCAACAACAACAACAAGCAGTTCAAGCACCAATACAACAGGTACCAGTACTGGCGACGACCACGTGAACAGCCAAGACGAAGATGACGGTAGTGGTTCATCACCATCACCACCACCGCTGTTCCCCGAGTTGGTCTCGCTTACGATAGCAGGGGTCAACTTTGTGCGAGCGGGCGAGTCGGCGTGGAGTACGATGTCATCTGCCATGGCGCAGCGCCAGGGGAGCCCTAAGTGTGTGACGATCCTGGACCGTATCGAGCTGCGCGGGTGTACGGTCTCTGAATGGATGGTCGACGGTTTGAACGAGTTCGCTGCTGTCGTCGTTTGGGATTCGGTGACGGACCCAGACAACTGGATGCATGTGCCGCGGGAAGTGGAGGGTGAGGACGAGGAAGAGGATGCCGACTGACTAACGCCTGGACTCTCCCCCCCCTTTTTTTTTCCCCTCATGCTTCTGTGTGGTGAGTAACGCGATAAACGCTGCACGGCTATACACCATCTCCTACAGAACAACACCCAAGAGCTGCTTGTCTTTTCTTTGCATTTTGAAGGGCCCATAACTGACGTTTTGTCTCCCCTCAACCACTCCCCTTTAATCCTCACTTCATGGTCCGATCATTTCTCTCTAGTCCATAGGTAATGCGTATCTTTTTACCCCAATCAACACCTCCCAAAACCATCCAAGCATCTGTATAACCTACTGTACTCCTGTCATGTCCTCTCTAGCTACAGACCGACTTTTTTTTCCGTCCTTCTCTCTCACATACCTTGTGTAACGTACTGCTACTCACCTTGCTCGTCCGCATAGCTGTAGTGTTAGTGGTCTCTTGTTTTGCTTTGGTGTATATCATATCCAACCTCGCTTTTTTTCCTCTGCGTTGCCGCTCACAAGTCCACCCTTGACGAGCAAGGAGTTTCGAACAGGAGGACAGCAAGAGCGAGTAGAACCGTCGACTCTAAAGCTGCATCTGGAATCATCATAAAATTCTACCAAGTCTAACGGCCTGCCGGATAACGAAGTACTGCAAGAACGAAACGTACGCAGTTGGAAGTGTCCTAACGACCCACGCTGTATCTCTATGCGTGGTTCGGGTTAACATTGCCAAAGAGAAGTGAAAGGGGGGTGAGCGGGTGAAAGGAAGGAAAGATTGACGGTCGTCCGGGCCCATCCCTCCCTGGTATGACGACCCCCCCCCAAAAAAAGCAAAACGCTCTGGTCTGTAGCCAGTGGGAAAGGAGAGCCACCCGTACCCCTGCGGCCTCCATCTGGGATTTTGGCGTGCGTGCACGGTGTTCATTAGTCCCTCCGAAGAGAAAATTCGAAGTTACATGGATCCACGGTCTAGCCAGCTGATAAAAAAAGGACACTTCAAATTCTCGCCCCGAGAAGGGGCGGCGCTCTTGCCAGTGCTCGCTACGCACAAAGCACGTTCGTTGGGGATGAGCGGCGGCCGATGAGATGTGTAGGTTACCAGGGCCTGAAGTGAATGATTTATAATAATACTGATAATGATACTGTGACTAGTTTTAGGCGGAATTCATGTTGTTAACACGCAAAGTTACTCTTGTAGATGAAACTAGGGCTGTCTTTTTTTTGTGTGTACGCTTGGAGTGTTGGGGGGAGACTCCGCATAGGCTCACAGGTACTACGCTGAGGCCAGAAAGTGGGTGAACGGAAGATGCCGAGGTGGTAGACACTTGCACGCGCAAAATCAGTATATCCCGGGCCCTTGCAGCATTATTACAGTATATGGTCGTCGGTGACATGCCACTCAGGGCGGTGTGCCTTGGGAACGGGGTTCTGGACTTACGTCGGCGTTCTGAGCACACCTTGATACTGATTATGTAGATCTCTCAGTGCGTGCCCTACTGACCAACTTAACGCACAGGACTCCGCGTTGATTACGCGCCCTTAATGGAGTTCCCACGACTCTTCATAAGCCCTGCCCTGGTGAGCGTACTGATGGGCCGTAGGATAAATATATTTCATGATCGGTGGCGGTCAGGAAACGAGGGGCAAAACCACGCAGAGGTTCAGTGGCGGTTACGTTGAGACCTTTCTGCGCCGCTCAGTTGCCTTCTTTGATTAAGGTCCAACCCACTGAACTGAACGTTACACACTTCTTCAGGTCGGAGGAAGCGTACCCGAGGGTAGCGTTGAGG
>QFDW01002525.1:0-11141 GCA_003315895.1 Lactifluus rugatus | reverse complement strand
AAGGGATATATTCTGTGATTCTTTCTGTGTTTTGTGAGCGTTGGTTGTTTGTACGATAGTAACACTAGCGTGTGACAAGCGAACGTTGGTTTTATGTGGTTCCGGCTCGTACGAATCCTTTCTCCGTTCCGTCCTTTTCGTACTCACTCTTCCTCGCTCGTAATTGTCGTAGTTGTTACCTTTCATGTTCTCCGCGGAATATAACTGTTTTATGTCTTGTTCATATTCCTACTTCTCCCCTCTCGGTTCTCGGTGATGGTTACATACCGCAAGCCCGAGCGCGTGCAAGTTACAACAGAAGATAAGCGAGATGTGTGGTTTGGTGGCCCGCCGGTGGTCTCGGATTGTTGTCGAGATGCCGAGGTTGGCGGGGCGAAAGCAGGTGAGGAAGGTAGAATGAAGCAGATGAGAATATATAGAAAACGTGGTTGTGAGGGTAACGGAAACGTTGACCTTGCAATAAATATCAGTCCAGTATGAATATATGCGAATCTACAACCGTTGTATGCTTGCTCTCTAGCTGTGGTATAAAGTACAAGCGGGCAGACAGTATCTATCTATCTACAATGGGTATTGATATACAGAATGTGGGGATAAGAGATACAGTACAACTGCGAGAGTTGTGCAGTCTTGCTCTACAATAGATAGTCTGATAAATGTAGTGATGTGTCCGCAATCATCTAAAGTAAGGTCCGCAATATGTAGTCCCATAGTCCGAAAAATTCCAATAATGTTGTTGTAAAAGAAGGGGAGGGGGAAAGGTGGTCACGTACTTGTCGCCATCGTCAGACGTGAACCAAACGTGCGTCTACATCCTCACTTCCAAATCCAGCAGCCGGTGGCAAACTAGGTGTCTGCGGCTCGAGCGCATCCAACGTCCACTCTGCGCGCAGACGTGCACAAACCGCACGAAAAGCGCTCACGGATCCCTTCTCTTGAACCAGCATCATCGTACACCCACCGGCACCGGTAGAGCCCCCACGACCGGCGCTGTGACCGACAGTAAATTCGATGCGGAACCGCACGGCCTTTTGGACGATATGGCCCGTTGCGGGATCATACGCGTCTTCGAGGCGCGCGCGCAGTGCGCCGTCTGGCTGTGGTTCAGCGAGGAGGACAGGTGCGAGGAGGCGCCGGGCTTCGGAGCGTGTTGGTGCGACGCCGTCGCGTGAGCGGAGGGCGACGGCATGTGTGCGCCAGTGGAAGAGGCTCGAGAACCAGCCTTTGACTTCTCCTACGGCGGGAGAGACGAGAAGCGATTTGGGCGAGCCGAGTACGGGCGAAGAGGTGCGCGGTGAGTCGCGAAGGTCCAGTGTCGGGGGTGCTAGACAAAACAAAAAGTGGCGTGGATGTCCGCGTTTAGTTTTTTTTTTTTTTTCTCAGGAGGGAAGGAGAGAGAAGACTTACGCCTGCTTTTGCGGTCTTTCTTGGTGCGTGTCACCGCTTCTGGTGGAGCGACAATGTTCCCGATCTCCTTGCGTAGCACGCCACTACCATTCGCCTTGCTAAAGCCGAGGCCGCTCAGCACCTGACTGTCCTCCGCGGTATATGCAGCAGTGCTAGGCCGTCTGCGCCCGCTCGGACCCTGTTCCACACTCGCATTCTCCTTGTCTCCCTCAGGTATCTCGTATACTTGTGGCGGCTCTTTCTCTGGCTCAACTTCGGTGGGGGCGGGGTACTGCCCGAGCATAGGTAGTGCACGATATCGTGGCTGTGCTTGTGCCTGGACTTGGGACTGTGCAGCATCCGCACGCGCCAGAAGTTGAGCACGCGCAAAGGCAGCATTGAGCACATTCATACGGCCGGCAATATCGTCAATCGTCCGCTGGAAGGTAGCATTGGAGATGCGTGGCGCGCTGACCGGCGGGAGGGTCCCGGAGAACGGCGATGTGGCTATCGGGCCCAAAGGAACCATAAAGCTAGGCGTATGCTCGTGTGAATGCGCCTGGGTAGACAGGATGAACGGGTTGAGTTGTTCGGCGTAGGTGACAGCAGGCGGCGCTCGGGGCACTCCGTAAAAGGGGTGTGGGCGGGTCGGCGATGACGGGTTACTCAGTGGCGTCATATTCGGCGACCCGAAGGTAACATGAGAGTGGGCATGAGCAGGTGGGGGTGACGAGATAGGACGCGGACGATGGCCGCGCGGGCCAGCAGGGGAACTAGGGCGCGTCCGGCGCGACGGTGCCTGTGCCCACGACTGCTGGTACGCGGGTGGCGCATTTTCCGAGCGATCATCAGACGTGGGTAGTGGTAGGAATGAGAAAGTCGAGGTTTGCGCCGGAGTGCTGTCCGCGCTGAGCGGCCGGCGCTTCTTGGATAATGGCGCCATGTACAAGCGAGTGACAAATTTTTCGCCGCGCGCATTCAAGAGGGAGGGCTCGTCAATGTCCATAAAAATTCCACGCTCCTCAAGTGTTCTGGAGCGGTGCTGCATGAGAAGAAAGTAGAACGCTTTAGTGAGTGTGCCAGATCCCGCGAGGCTGAGAAGCTCGGCTGTGATCGTGCCAGGGTGGGCGTAGCGGCCCCAGATGACGCAGAGATATTCAAACACGTCTGGGTCAATATGAGCGGTTGATGGGATAGGACATGCCAGTTCTGCGACAGTGGGTGCAGGGACATACAAAACGCCAGGGGTGTCTTGTGTGAACCAAGGATGAGCAAGAATTTCTGGGATCTAGAATCGCTGGCCGGTAAATCGGGGGGTTTCGAGTAAGGAGAATATATAACTAACGGATATTCGTTGTGACGCATCCACGGTGAGCATACGAGAGATGAGATCCTGAGCTTGCCGATCGACCCAGGTGGGCATATCGTACTTGCCAGCCTTGACTTTGGAAAGGAGGGTACGGACATTCTTGTCGTCAAAAGGTAGTCGACCAGTTAGGAGAGCGAAGAGAATAACGCCACAAGACCATATGTCCGTGGCGGTTCCGCTGTATTTGTGGCCATGGACAATCTCAGGGCTGGCATAGTGAGGGCTTCCGCAACTAGTCTCGAGCTCAAGGGAGGGTGGTGCAAAGGCCGCCATGCCCCAATCGGCAATCTTGATCAATGGAGGATTTAGTGAGTGAATTAGGATGTTCTCTGGTTTGAGATCGCGATGGATGATGGAAAAAGCATGGGCATAATTGAGGCCATAGATAATTTGCTTGAAATAGGCGAGGGCATCAAGAGGGGGTAGTTTGCCACGATTTACGAGAAAATCAAATAGTTCGCCGCCTTCGACGTATTCCAGTATGAGATAAAGCTCTCTGTCACCTTCGTAGACATCGTAGATGCGCATAATATTCGGGTGGTTCATGAGCTTCATCATGATAATTTCGCGATCGATGCCAAGACGTTGCTTGTCTACCTTTGCCTGCCTAGTATTGAGAGAGGTACGAGAGCCAAAGACAAAATCAAGAGGGAGAATCTTTATGGCGGCGAGTTGACCGGTGCGGCGGTGTCTAGCAATCTTGACATGGCCGCTGGCGCCTTTACCGACGCATTCGCCAATAACCCAGGGACCTACATACTTTGCGTCTTCGGGATAGTCGAAAGCGCCGCGACCGGCAGCAGCCTTTTCCTTTTGCCAACGAGTGCCATGATGAGCAGTGTACTTTACTGGAGGTGGGCGAGGGGGACTATCTGAGACATAGACATGGGACATAATAGGTTGTGGTGGTTGTCGTTGTTGAGCGTTTCTCCGGGTCGTTTGTGTGCCAATATCAATGACGGACTGACGTAATACATTCCCGAGGAGCCGGAGAATCGCTGCGCAGGTTAAATGAGCAAAGCAAAGCACCGTCTGTCTCACCCAACCATCAAGATGAAGATACCCCCCTACCCTCTCTTTTTACTCTCTTTATTCCCCCTCACAAACGCATATTCCTGGAAATTCATCTCTCAGCCACGTCAATGTCAATCCCTCTCCATTGCCATCACAGGTTCCGGCAAACCTCCCTACAGTCTCCTTATCATCCCAAGTGGTCCATCCCCTCTCAAAAACAACACCGAAGTTCGCACAATTGAGAACATATCTTTCTCTGGCAACAGCAACACCCTGACATTTCAGCTTAATTACCCTGAAAATTCGGCGTTTGTTGCAGTGGTCAGTTTTCCCATCACACGTCATTTTTCTCGCTCCGCTTGCTTATCGCGTGGCCCATCGCTTAGGTCAGTGACAGCAATGGATTTGGCTCTGGTGGCACCAGCACGCCGGTTACTGTTCTCCAATCATCTAACTCGAGTTGCTACGATTCCTCCCACAGTGTCCAAGGCCCTTGGGTGTTCAATATCGGTCCAACAGGTGGAATAACCCAATGCGAATCGGTTCGGTTGTGGTGGGAACCATCTTTCGTTAATGGGTGAGTTCCCTCCCAATCGACTTTCCCTTTTCGGCACACTGATCGATTCACTCATCACGGCATGCAGCGCTGTGAAGTTTTATGGGGTCATCCCCGGTGGCAATTCTTTCTCCACCCCACAAAGTTCTCTTTCTACGAACAACGACACTGGAACTGGCTTCAACTGGACCGTGAACATCCCCGGTGGGACTGATGTCATAGTTGTTGCAGGTGATGATAGAGGGATCGGAGCCGGCGGTAGCGCTCCGTTTACTGTGGCATACGCATCCGATAGCTCCTGCCTTAACAACAATTCACCCTCTTCGACAGCTGGTAGCCCTGCTGGAGGCAGCTATCCCACCAGCTTCACCGACACATCAGGCAATCGGAACAGTTCGTAAGTCATCGTTTTTTTGTTGGACGCCGCCTCAGCTGACACGCTATTGGTTTCCAAAGCAACACCGGATCTATCGTTGGTGTGTATTTTGCTGCTTCTAGGAGTTTCCATCCCATTGATCAGGTCCTTTCCCAGGTGGAGTCATAGGTGGGACTGTCTGTGCGATTGCCATCACCTTGTTCGCACTGTATTTCTTCCGGAGACGGCAATATTCCGCTATTTCAAAAGCGCGGCCGGTCAATGTTCTTCAAGATGACGAGGACGGTACTGCATCGCCCCATGATTTACCTCACTATTACACCCCGGAGCCTTACCTCGTCCCTGAACCTACAATCGGAAGAACATCCGATGCTGCTTCCACACAGAACCGGCCGCTTTCAATGACCACTGCAGACATCCAACGCCCCCAAACACCCGTGAGTGCCACCTCAGCGACGACAAGCACGCGCAAATCGGCAGTGCCCCCTCAACTGCGCCCCGTCAATATAATTCAGCACGACGATGCTGGTCCTAGCGAGGAGCCGGTAGGCCAAGGCGAGCCTGAGACTATCGAGCTCCCACCTGCGTACACGAATCTCCGTCCGGCTCGAAGTTCTCCTCTAGCTGCTTCCGCTCCCACTACTTCAGCCGATACAGCTGACTCTTCTACTCTGGTCCCGAACCCATGACATTCATGTTTTTCTCATTGCAGTCTGTTATTAGCAACCCGTAGCCCCCTTAGCCGATATCGCGATGTGTACACACAATCCGTCTTCATATGTTTGATACGCGCTTCGAACGGACGTCCACGATTTTATTTAGCACACACGGCTTTGTAACAGCAATAACTTCCATCTTTTGTTTGCCCATTTCCCCGCTTGCACTTTGCATTCCTACGCTACTGGACGTTTTTCCCTCTTCGCAAGTCGATGGTCCTTCTATTTAACGTTAATGTAGTGTATAGTCTACATATCTCTCGGCGCTGCCCACCTCTGTCGTTGATTGACAGCAGCATCCTCTACCTGTGACACGGCACAAGTGGGGTAATTGAAAAACCCCCTTAAGGCGCAGGGCGGAACTGATGAGTGCGTCCAGGGTGATATCGGCCACGTTTGTTGCTCGTTTCACCTTGACATTGTGATGATCTAGACGATACGTCGCCATCGTGTCATCGGGAAAGTGGGGCCGCCTTGGATGGCTAAAAACGTCCTGGCGAAGCACGGCGAACCGACCGATTTGTCATTGATCCGTATCTGTATGAGGGTGCTGCGTTCAGACGTTTGATGACCTGGTTGTACACCAGTCAGAGTTTGAAGGACACAAGGGTGAAAAAAAAAGTACTCACCTCGGCATCGCGCTTCTTGAGAAACGGGTAAAATCTTCGGTGGCGATGTTTGTCGTCGTCGTCGTCGTCGGTGGCGTCGTGGCCGTCGTTGAGATCCGAGGTGATATCAGGTGCCGCACTAGGCCCTTCCACCTCGAGACGGCACAAGTACCGCAGCGCGACGTCTGTGCGCGGGCTCCCGCTGCCCTCGACGTACTTGAGCCGATCACGGAGCAACGTGGCGACATGCCGAGCATGTTCGAGCGCACGGCCATCGAGGAACCCACGTAAGACAGCCGTGTACGCGGTCAACAATACCCGCTTCCATGGATCGCGCGTCGACTCCACCTCCACCTCCCCCTCCGCCCCCGGTTCCGATTCCGATTCCGAGCTCGAGCGGAGAGCTAGGGAGTGGTGAAGCTCTTGCACTACGTCAAGCATGCGCAGGGCCATTACAGGGTCGCCGTATCGCGCCTGCAGCGCCGCGGCCGTGCTGAGGATCTGCGCGCTTGGCGCTATGCCGCGGTCTTGCATGTCATCGAGGACTTGGAGGCTGTGTTTAGCGCCGCGGAGGAATGTGAATGTGATCAGGAACGGACGAAAATGCGCAGCGTCGTATCGTTCGACAGATGGATTGATTGGTATGAAGCTGCCACTGTGTTGCTTGTCCTGGTCCTGGTGGCGGTTCTGCTCGACATGTTGCTGAGATTGTGCGCTGCGCTCGAGGAGTTGGTTGTAGAGGTTAAAAAATTCTTCTTCGTTCTCGCAGAGCTGGACGAGCGCAGTCCAAACGAGGGCGGTGTGATGGACTGTCGGGCATAATTTAAAAGGCATGTTGAAGGTCGCTCGTCTGATGTGGAGTGGGAGGGTCCAAGGGTAGAGGCGCATGTGTCGAGGGCGGTCGCGTTTCCACAGACGTCGCCTGACATCCTCCGAAGGTACCCCAATGGCGTAGAAAAACTTTTCGAACACCCAAAGAACATGTGTAAACTGACCGCGCCGATGATGATGCAATAGCTCCGCAAGGAAGACCGCGGATGCCGCAGCAGCAGAAAGTCTATAGGCGCGGTAGCGAAGCTTGTTCGCTGCAAAGCCGCCACGAACGCGACCATTCTTGTAAATATCGAAATAACGTATGATGTTGGTTACGCCGGCCGGTAGCCTAAATTTAGCTAAAGCGAGGGCTTGGTTCACATCTACGGGGTTTTTTGAAGAAATAGGAGGAATTGGCTGGGAGGTAGGAAGGTCATCATTGGTGAGTCGGCTGCTCTTCGCGACATCGAGTGACCGATAGTCAAATAGAGTTCGGACCTCTACTATGGAGTCGTTTAGACCTTCAGCTTCGAGACTCTGCAAGAGGCACTGGTAGGTGTACTGCGTAAGACGGAAACCACGCTCGTGTGCTCTCTTGGCCATTTGGAGTGCGACCTGGGGTCGATCAGTGCAGCAATGGGTCCGGACAGTGATGCTCCATAGCCGCTTCGAGGTATCTTTGATTCGAGTCTCCGAATTACGGGTAAGGCGAAGCTTGTTTTGCTTGTAGTCAACGTCGGCCGCTATCATCTCGTCCAATATTCTCGAACTGACGTCCGGGGGGGCGTAACGCGTCAAGCAAGCAACAACAGGTGCACCTATACGGCGGATGTACCCTTTAGAGGAAAGGATGACACCAAAGCGAGCCACGCTCTCGAGATCCAAATTAGTGGTGTTGAAAAGAAGTGCAGACCTCAGCCTGTAGAAGCAAGGAGTCGTCGTCCTGCTTTCGGCCAAGCTGGGAAGGAGAGAGAGCCAGCTGGCAAACATTTCTGCACGGTTTGGGGGCCAAGGACATTGGCGTAAGACATTCCGGGCGGCATGATAGTAAGTAAAACTAGGGCGTATAGGCACGTTCATTCCAACTAGCTCCTTGCGCACCTCTTCTGCTTCCGCGAACTTTCCCCCTCGCGATAGTTGCTCGAGTAGGCCACTCGCATCATGAGATTTATCCGTGTTTCGAGAGGAGGCATGGGGTATGCGCACCGCAAGGTATTCATCCGACCAAGACTCGAAAATGGAAGTGTCGGGGGAAGCAGATGGATAAGGAATCTCCCTGAGAGCCTTCATCGCAGGTGATTCTTCATTGTCAATGGTCAGAGATGTGCTGAATGCCTTGAGCGCTGATGCAGAGGGGTTCCAAAATAGAGATTTGAAGCTGTTGTGAATGCGAAAGAGATTATTTGACAAGGCCAAGATGGCCGGGGTCATCAAGGGTGGCCGTGGGAAGCGTGGGAATGTTATGATTAGTTGAGCATCGCCTTCGCAAAAGGTGGATGCCCCCGCGGGCTCGACTTGTCTGTGTCACGCTCATGGATTCACCAAAGCGCACCGCGTCCCCTTCTCCCTCTTCTTCAGATACGAAACGCATCAAACTCAATGTCCCACCACAAAATCAGGGCGCAACACCCGTCGACCCAGAGAATGCCTCAGGAAAGCGTGCCGAACTGGATCCCATCCAAGGTGGCGAACTTGGGAACCTTCCAAATGAATCAATACCACCACCCGGCCCAGAAACAGGTGGGAAGGTTAAAGTACTAAAGACTGAGGGTGAAGGCGAGGAGGAAAATCCAGATGTCGAAATGGCAGAAGGAGGCGAAGAAGAGGCAGAATCCGGCGAGGAGAATGATGATGAAGACCCCGCTCAGCTCGAAGCCAATAGACAGCGCGTCGAAGACCAGGCCCGCAAGTACCTCGCCGCACAGACGCACGAGGTCATCATACCTTCTTACTCAGCCTGGTTCGACATGTCCAAGATCCACCCTGTCGAGCGACGCGCCCTCCCAGAGTTCTTCAACTCGCGTAACAGATCAAAGTCGCCGTCGATCTACAAAGATTATCGAGACTTTATGATTAATACCTATCGTCTCCGGCCGATTGAATATCTCACAGTCACCGCATGTCGAAGGAACCTCGCGGGCGACGTATGCGCAATCATGCGCGTGCATGCCTTTCTGGAACAGTGGGGTTTGATCAACTACCAGGTGTGTATGAGCTCTTGTTAGCATTCCAACTGTCCATTCTAACGCGCCTTTACAAAGATTGACCCAGAAGCGCGTCCGGCCGCGCTTGCTCCTCCATTTACTGGCCACTTCCGAGTCGTCCTCGACACCCCCCGTGGTCTCCATTCACACCATCCGGGAACTCGTCCATCCCAACACCCTAATGCAGCTGTCAATGGCGTCAAACCCCAGCCATCTGCTACCCCTGCCTCGCTAGAGCTTCGGTCCAACATCTATCAGACCACATCAAAAGCTTCACGCCCCATCACCGAGACAGAGGCCAGCTCGTTAGCAAACGGCGCAACCTCAGGCGCCGTAAATGGCTCTGCGGGGCGGAGCATCGCTATTGTGACCTACAAATGCGACACCTGCGGCTCCGACTGCACGGCCATTCGGTATCACTCGCTCAAGGTGAAAGACTTTGAGCTCTGCCAATCTTGTTATCTGGATGGCCGTTTCCCATCGACCATGTTTAGCGGAGACTTTGTCAAACTTTCAAACGTCAGCAGCAGTGGAAATGCGCATGGTTCAGGCAATGGAGATGGATGGTCCGATCAGGAGGTCCTGCTTCTGCTCGAGGCGGTGGAAATGTATGACGACGATTGGTTTGCCATTGAAGCACATGTGGGCACTCGTTCGGCACAGCAATGCATACGCAAGTTCCTCGAACTACCAATCGAGGACCCATACCTTACAAGCGAAGGCGAAATGGGCACGTTACGGTATGCACGGGTGCCGTTCGAGCAAGCAGACAACCCTGTGATGAGTGTTGTCGCATTCCTCGCAGGGGTCGTTGGACCTGGAGTTGCTGCAGAAGCTGCCAAGACGGCATTACACGATCTCACAGCAGATGGAGAAGAGACCAAGCCTGCATTGGGGGCCAATGAACATACAGAGTCGGAGAAGAAGGACGAAGCTCCAAAAGATAGTATGGATAAAGACCCTACCGAAAAGTCATCCGCCTTGGCTGATGCCTCCGCCAACGCCGCCCCCGCAGCCGATGACATGTCTGTCGATGGGCCAGCGCCTAAGCCTACTCCAGGCGTCCCCCACTCGAAGGCGGTTCGGGCCGCAAAGCTGGCTCTCAGCTCGTCGGCCAAAGCCGCTTCTGCACTCGCTGACGCAGAGGAGAATCAGATTCGCTCGACGCTCGCTGCAGTGATCAAGCTGACGTTGACGAAATTGGAGCTGAAGATGTCGCAGTTTGAAGAGTTGGAGGACATTCTGGAGGAAGAACGGCGGACGCTCGAGGCTGCGAGAGTGGCATTGGTCAATGAGCGTATCGGCCTGAAACGTACTCTTGATGGCGTGCGCGCCGAGCTCGCTAGACACTCGAACGGCACGGGCAGCACGAACGCCGTGGCAGCAGCTGTTGCGCAGGCTGGGCTTGGAACTACCAGCCAGGGTCTACGCGCAACGGAGGTACAAGGTGGCGCCATCACTGAAGGCGAGGGAGGTCCCTTGAGCGGAGGGAACATCGCGGCGCTATCTTAACGGCTACCAGAGCGATATAGATGATGATGGCCACGAGTCGGGTCGTACCTAGCAATGTGTGCATTACCATTGTTGTCGAATCTCTCTCCTTCTCTGTTCTCTCTGTTAAGTATGTGTCTGCCGTATAGCTATAGGATCTCGTATAACTACTATCATTACCCCGCCTTGCTCAGGTTGTCTGTCAATTGAGTGATGAAGACAGACTGGCGTTGCGTCACATAGATCACTGTACTGTCCTGAGCTCCACCAAGCGGTGCGATCGCCTCAACTGGAAGGAGATAATGGTAAATCAGTTGAAAATTTGCTATTCTAAACAGGCGAAAAGGCCATGGGCGTTTAGCCCAGTCGCGGTCCCGACCCCTAAAATCAAGCTTTCTCGGTTGCTAGAGCAATCTTAGAGCGTCAAGCATGTCAAGATCGGTAAGTGGCATCGATCCCCGCCATGTGGCAAGTGAGTGGTAGCCATGCTTCATTTCTCATTTGCTGTACAATTTGGACGTCCTTTGATCACACTGAAACTCATAGCTACTTATGGTAAGAAGGTATTCAGTATGGACGCAAGAGAGGTTCTATGAACCTGATGAATG
>QFDW01002518.1:0-12733 GCA_003315895.1 Lactifluus rugatus | reverse complement strand
GACGATATAGAACAACCACTGGGGCTCCTTCCTAACTTAGAGGAGGTTGGATATTCTGAAGGAAGCGATGCTCTGGTTGCATTGACCGCATTCGTCAATGAGCGACGGGAAGTAGGCCACCCGGTGAGCCTGAGCTTGGTGGATCGTTCGTCATTCTTCAATCCCTGAAATAGATGAACCGAAGAATTGTGAAAGCTGCAACAACGGACCTAATACCTGGAACACAGTGCATCTCGATACAATTGCCCATATCTTACTAGTGTCCACACTTACACGGTCTCCCGTGTTCATCACAACCACTAGGATTCTAGTCATCCTTTTCCGCATGTTCTTCCGTAGATTCTCGACTTTAGCTATGATATATTATCATGACAAATTGACTCCTCTCCATTGTAAACCATGAAATACAGCACCCATATGCTTAAGAGTATACCTACTCGTGCACTCCACTCATCTGACTGACGTGGACGCACAGATCGATCAGTTGGCTCATTGTTCAGTCCGGGCGGATGAATATCGAGGAAGTTATGATTTCAAGTATGGCTGATACACAAATATTGCTAGTATAGATCGACTGTCGTCCACTGGCAGTCAAGGACGGCGCACAGGCCGAATGACCTGAACCCCCATCCCAATAGAGCAGCGGATCGAGAATACCTCATGCGTGTTAAGCCCGGCTGCCTTGCACATAGCACTGGCACGATACCTATATCGCGGCTGTCATACGCGTCCGAGTCCGTCCCTACGATGGGTCTCCACCACGCAGTATAACTACATCTTGAACATCCCACGGCAGACCCTCACACATGCGAGTGGAAAATCTCTACTACCGCCTCCCACTCCGGTTCCTCCAATTGCCCTCGGAGTTGGTGCCAGTCCACGTTTGGGGAAAGGGGAACTGAGATCGAGTACACCTTGTTCCGTGGCTTGCCTATAGTTCGCTCGCTCCCGTTGGCGGGTCCGGGTCCCACGGCAGTACTAGAGGTGGTGGCGGAGGCGGAGGCGACACAGGAACAACAGGCTCGAAGTCTCCTGATGCAGATGCGGACGGGGTGGCGAGCACTGAGTAGGCTTGTCGTGCCGGTACGAAATAAACTTGAAAGCGTCTTTGATCCGCGAGGCCTCTTCCGGGCCAACATCCTGGGAGGCGCGCAACCTGCCAACACAGCGTCCACCTACACGGTCCTGGGAAATCGCATAGGACTCATCCCAGAGTAAGTGTCATCACACCGTGTCGCTTCATGAAACAACGTACGTTAAAAGATGAAGCTCTGTACGTCCATCTTGTTCACACGTTGGATGCTCGTCAGCGCTACTCGCAATTGAAAGGCGCGCTTGGTGTATTGTCTACATATTCGCGAATGAGCGTCAGCGGGCAGTGATCGGACTATTTCTAGGTGGTGAAGTATTGACTTGCCTCGGCTGTACTGTACGCTGGAATGGGGGAGATGGGACGGGGCAATCAACGATCATTGGATTGACGCGGAAGGTGGGAGGGCACACCCCTCCAACGCGCTCGCGCATGAACGTGCGTGAGTGTGCGAAAATGTAGGTGTTGTGGGCTCACGATCAGGCTGCAACGACAGCAACGAGGAGGAAGATGGGCGCCAGTGTCCCAGTCTGGATAAAGCTCAACGCCTACATAACCAAAGCCACCGCCACGAGATGAGGTCCGTGAGGCTTACCACATCGACGTCGTTATCACCTGTTCAAAAATGACTGGTTCCTGCACTTCCATAAGCTGTCTTCCCCCCATTAGAAGGCTCCGCGGACTTGGACTTGGTCGTAAGTGCGAATATTCTGTGGTCATTGGTCGGTTCACCAACTTGCGAATCAATAGAGCTCATCAGGAATAGACGACACTCACGGGCACCTATCCATTCCCTCAATGGTGATGTGCTTCTCAACATATTCTATCTATATCAACAGGACCTCCTGGATGAATATGAAGAGAACGGTGAATTGTTGATCAATTGGCGAGTCCACCGTTGGTGGTACAAACTGGCCCATGTTTGTCGACTTTGGCGGAATGTCATCCTTTCATCACCATCTCGGCTCGAACTTAATCTCATCTGCACCTTTGGTGTGCATGTAGCGGACATGCTGGCACATTCACCACCACTGCCACTCACCATCTATTACTATGACCGAGATCGCGAGATAACTGCAGAAGATGAAGAGGGCATACTGCTCGCACTCTCACACCGTGATCGCGTCCGTCGTATTTGCTTTTGGATGTCAACTCTAAATTTAAGCAAGTTTATCACGACTATGGATGGTCAATTCCAAATCCTGGAACGCCTGCATATCTTTGGTGGGATCGAGGAGGTATTTCCAGTAACATTCCAAGCACCCAATCTACGAGATCTCCGGCTGGGGAAGTCTTCCCTGCCAATCCGATCTCCTTTAATCACGACAACTGCGGGCCTCGTCCGTCTCTGGCTTTCAAATTTCCTGCCATCCGCCTATATTCCCCCGAACGATTTACTTCCACGGCTCTTGCTTATGCCCCAGCTCGAGACACTCATGGTTGCATTTCCTTCCCCTCTCCCCAACCACGGTGCCGATAGTCAGTTGCTCCATACCACAAACACGATCAGATTCACGCTCACTAACCTTCGCGAGTTTCTGTTCCACGGTATGAGCTCATATTTGGAGGGCCTTATTTCTCAGATCAGTGTCCCTTCCCTCAGCATCCTACAAGTCTTTCTTGTTTATCAGGTCCCTTTTACTCTTCTACCCATGTTGCATTTCATGCAATCATCTGAGAACCTCAGATTTAGCGCTCTCAGGCTCAATTTCCATCTGTTTGCTTTGGATTTACAGGCGGACCCTTGGGAAGCGACGTCTAAACCCCCCTTCCGCTTGCGGATCAATCGCAGACACCTCAACTGGCGGGTTTTGTCAACAGTGCAAATCCTCGGTACACTTTCTCCAATATTCTCTGTTGTAGAGCACGTCACGCTCAGCTGCCTAGAGCGCAATCAGTCATCACTGGAGTCATCACTGGGGCACATTGATGTCGGCCGAACAGAGTGGCGCGAACTTCTCAGATTATTCAGTAACGTGACAACTCTTTATTTGCAAGAGGATCTCGTCTGCAAAGTTGCTCAATCCCTACAATCTGAGGATGGAGAGTCACCATTGGAGCTCCTTCCCAACCTTAAGGAGGTTGGATATTCTGGAGGAAGCGATGCTCGGGTTGCATTGGCCGCATTCCTCGGCGAACGACAAGTAGCGGGCCATCCTGTCAATTTGAGCTTGGTGGATCTTTCATTATTCCTTAATTCCTGGGAGCAATGAGCCGAAGGATGTGTGAAAGCTGCAGCAACGGACCTAATGCCTGGGACGCCGGGACGCAGTATGTCTCGATACAACTGCCCGTATCTCACTGGCGCCTACACTCACACCAGCTCCCTTGTATATCACGACCAATGACGCCTCAATACAGAGCGTCCCGACAAGCTTATCTGCATACTCTTAGATTTTCGATGACATTTTCCCTGATGTATGTACATGTACGCTATGGGCAGCATTTACGTAAATCAACGTCTTGTGATCCTACTAACTTATGACATGCTGACGAAGACCCTCGTCACGCCCTGACTAGTCTGGTGCACAAGACATTCACCATTTCTCGCTTCCATGCCTCTGCGCTTGCAGCTGCTACATATGTGAAGCCTCTGGTGTGATCAACCAAGGAGACCTAGCCACTCTCACACTCACAGCGATTCCACCTCACACTGGCCGTCACCGATTAAATTACCTATGCAACATCATCGGCGTATCGCCCATTATAGACGACAATTACGGAATGCATTTTAGACCAGACTGGCAAGATATGTCCACGAAATCTATATTTCTCCACCCCTTGTGAATCATTCTCGCTCAGGCTTTCGCCTCCGGGACTAAGACAAGCGCGAGAAGGTTATCACCACCCTGAGCGTGGCTACGTTCTGTGCTTGGAGCGCAAAGGTACCAGCCACAGGCGAACAAGAAAAGTATGTGATTGATATCATCGACACTCCTGGTGCGTCTGTTGCCATTTTGTTTTTTTTACTTCCATTATTTAAACCCATTGACTACCCAGGTCACGTAGCTTTTTTTGTCGAGCGTGCGTTGCGCGTGCTTGATAGTTGATAGGAGAAGCCGCAGCACAAAGAGCGCGAGCGCGAGGACGAGCGCGCATGGTACCACGGCTGCGAGGCACACCATTGTCGACTACCCTACTGCTCCCGTCCCGTCCCGGCCCTGGGGTTCTCCTGTTCTCCGTCATGCGCGCTTGTCCGACAGACTCCATCATCACACCAAGCACCGGCACCCACGCCCCACCTGTGCCACCTGTTCCGCTCACTGGCGCCGTACGCGTACCGTGTGATCCACGACTCGGAGTGCGACCTCCCTCAAAGGGTGCAGTATTATGGCCTCTCATTCTTCAGGCTGTACCTTGACGACGTGTGTGAGGTGCTCAAGGAGAGTGGGCATCCGTCACGGCACCACGATCTGCCACTGTTCTTAGACGACGGTGAGGACTGTTTGTGACTCACGGGGGACTCGAGCCGCGCGCTGGGATGCTTAATAATTGTGAGTTTCTTGTATCCCTTAGACTGTATCACTTCCTTTATACACTTAAAACACCCTTCCACTTTGCCCCACACTCTACCTGGATACTAGTCTAGATATAAGAATTGCGAGTATCTCTGTGGTTGTGTTCCATTTTTCTGCGTGTCGACGTTACTTCCAGGACCGACTCGTGACACCGATTACGAATGCCTGACGACTACACTGTTGTAGGTACAGTAATAGAGACATTGAAACTGCAAATGCAAGTCCGCTTTAAGAAAAACGGACTCCACAAAACCTATTGAAAGACGAGATAACAACACGCCCCTCCTTGACATCGGCGCGCGCATCGCCGAGTTAAAAGAAGCAATAGTCGACCGACCTAGGGTGCAAAGACAACGTGACCATCCCGTGGGCGAGCTAGCACTGAGGCACGGTGTGCAATGGAGATGGCACTGGCGCGTTGGGTGAGGCGACTATGGGCAAGATAGGCTCGGGCTTTAGTACGCACAATAAAGGATGATCGAGAATTGGAAGAGTCGACTCACATCTGCGTTGGGTGCGAACGGTAGGGAGTGCTGGAAGGATTGTGGGCCGAGGTGCGTGCGTCGGAAGTCAGAGAAAGGAACGCAGCGAGACAATGCCGAGTGCAACTGATGCAATATCAGCAATGGTTGATGTCTCGGACAATGAAAAATCCATTCGAGCGCCGTGAGGTGTTTTCTCACGGGCCCGGGACTACGGACGTAGAAGGTTTCTTGTTATTGAAAACCCCATGCGGGTGGTGTGTTTTGTACTTCGTGACAGTAGCAGCAAGGCATCTGGTCATGAGCACACTGGGGGAAGCACCCAGTTCCAAGAGGAAGGAAGGGATGCCTGCCTCGTCTGTGCTATCTGGGCGCGCGCATGAATGAGCGTGGGTCTGCGAAAGTGTGGAAGGTGTTGTGACTCACGACCAGACTGCAGCGAGGAAGATGGACGCCAGCGTCTATACTGCCACTGGTAACCAAAGACACCGCCACTGAAATGGGTGTCGGTGCATATATGAGGCTTACCACTTCACCCTTCAACTGAACCACATTGACGTCGTTATCACCTACCTGAAAATGCCTAGTTCCTGCCCTTCCATAAGCTGTCTTCCCCTCATAAGAAGGCTCGGCCAACTTGGACTAGGTCGTGAGTGTGGAAACTCTATGGTGACTGATCTGTTCACCAACTTGCAAATCAAGAGCACGCCAGGAATAGACAACACTCATCTATCCATACCCTCAATGCTTATGTGCTTCTCAACATATTCTATCTGTATCGACTGGACTTCCGGGATGAATATGAGGACAAGAACGGCGACTTATGGATTAAATGGACTGGCCACAGTTGGTGGTACAAACTGGCACATGTTTGTCGACTTTGGCGGGATGTCATTCTCGCATCACCATCTCTGCTCGACCTCGGTCTTGTCTGCACCTTTGGTGTGCCTGTAGCAGACATGCTGGCACATTCGCCCCCACTGCCACTCACCATCTATTATGAGGAGGGAGATCGCGAGATAACTGCAGAAGATGAAGGGGGCATACTGCTCGCACTCTCACACCGTGATCGCGTCCGTCACGTTTCTTTTCATTTGACAAGCCCAAATTTAAGCAAATTCATCACCGCTATGGATGATCGATTCCCAATTCTGGAACGCCTGTATATCTATTCTCGGACCGAAGAGGTCATTCCAGTAACATTCCAAGCGCCCAATCTACGCGATCTCCGACTGGTGAAGGCTTCCCTCCCAATTCGATCACCCCTACTCACGACTACTTCGGGCCTCGTCCGTCTCTGGCTTTCCAGTATCCCGGCAACTGCCTATTTCTCACCGAGTTACTTACTCACCCGGCTTTCACTCATGCCCCAGCTTGAGAGGCTTGTGATTGGATTCCGTTCTCCTCTCCCCGGCCGTGATATTGAGAGCCAGTTGCTCCACACCACGAACATGATCCAAATCACACTTACTAACCTTCGTCGGCTTGCGTTCCAAGGTACGAGCGCATATTTGGAGGGCCTTGTTTCTCAGATCAGTACCCCTTCCCTCAGCAACTTCGAAGTCCTTCTTTTTCATCAGCCCTCATTTACTGTTCCAAGCCTCTTGCAGTTCATCCAATCATCTCAGAACCTCGCATTTCACACTCTCAAGCTCTATTTCGGTTCGCTTGTTCTGGACTTACAGGCGGACCCTTGGACGGCGAGGTCTAAACCCCCCTTGCACTTGCAGATCTTTTGCAGACACCTGGACTGGCAGGTTTCATCCGCAGTGCAAATCCTCCGTACACTTTCACCCTCTCTCTCTCTTGTAGAGCAAGTCACCGTCAAGTACATGGAGCACCCTCACTCATCAGAGTGGCACAACGATGTCGACCGAACACAGTGGCGTGAGCTTTTCAGACCGCTCAGTAACGTGAAGACTCTTCACTTGCAAGACGATCTCATTGGAAAAATCACTCGCTCTCTGCAATCTGACGATGGAGAATCACCACTGGAGCTCCTTCCGAACTTAAAGGAGGTTGGACATTCTGGAGGAAGGGATGCCCGGGATGCATTGACCGCATTCGTCAACGAACGACAGGAAGTAGGCCATCCTGTGAGTCTGAGCTTGGTGGATCGTTCGTTTTTTCTGAGGCACTGGGAGTGATGAACCGAAGTATTTGTGAAAGCGACACAGTACAACTACCCGTATCTCACTAGCGCCCCACCCGCACCAGCTCGTCTAGGCTCCCGTGACGACCAATGATGTTGCAACACTGAGCGCACCAACAAGCTTATCCACACGTGTTAGATTTTCAATGACATTCTTCTATGATGTATGTACATGTACGCTACTACTTCCCATCCCTTTCATCGACGATGGGCTATAAATCAAACTCTTTGATCCCGTGACATGCTGACGAAGACTCGTCAGTGTCGTCACGCCTGGCTCAGCTTCGTGTGCACAACACATTCACGGTTTCCATGCCTCTGCGCTTCCAGCTGCTACGAATGTCATCACCAGTTAAATTACCTACGCAAAGTATCGGTGTGTTGTCCATATAGACTCGGGAGTGAATCATATCATTCTCGCTTTCGCTGCTGGGGCTGAGCCGAGCGCGAGAAGGGTATCACCACCCAGAGTGCAGCTGCTTTCTGTGATTGGAACGGCCACAGACGAAGAAGGAAAGTGTGTGATCAATATCATTGACACTCCGGGTGCGTCTGCTGCTATTTGTTTTTTACTTCTATTATTGAAATCCGTTGACTACCAAAGGTCATGTAGATTTTACGATAGAGGTCGAGCGTGCGTTGTGCGTGCTTGATGATGGATGGGAGAAGCTGCAGCACAAAGAGCGCGAGCGCAAGCACAAGCCCACACATGGTACCGTGGTTGCAAAGTACATCATTGTTGACTCGGTGTTCCCGTCCTTGCCCTGGCGTCCTCCCATTTCCCGTCGTGTGCGCATCTCCGACAGACTCCACAACCGTCATCACCACACCCCAGAACTGGCACCTATATCGACCTGTGCCACCGCCACCGCAGCTGACGGTGAGCTTGCGGTGGTACCGTGCGCCAGCACCGTACCACGTGTCGTGTGATCTAGAAGCACGACCCACCTCAGGGGGTTCCGTATTTTGGCCTCCCATCCTTCAAGCTTCAAGCTGTACTAGTACTTCGCTGACGTGTATCAGGTGCTCAAGGAGGGCAGGCTACCCGTCTCGGCACCGCAATTGCCCTTGTTCGTGGACGAGGGCGAGGACTACTTGTTGCTCACACAGGACTTGAGCGGTGCGCTGGGATGGTTACTTGCGAGTTTACATCCCAGTGCATAATGCTGATGATAAACTTGAAACTCCCTTCCACTTCCCCCATACACCATCTGGATATTGGTTTTCTATAAAAGCTGTGAGCGAATATTACTTCGAGGCTTGAATTGTGCCAGATTAAGATGGTAGGAACGCATCATCACTAGCCGACCTACCGAAAAAGGAGAGCACAACACGCCTCCTCGATCTCGACGTGTGTATTGTCGAGTTGGAAGAAGCAATAGCAGTCCAACAATCTAGGATGCAAAGAGAGCGCGACCATCGCGGTCGAGCTAGGCGCGCCGTGCAGTCGAGATGGCACGGGCGCTTTCGGTGAGACATGGCCAAGATAGAATCGGCTTTAGTAAGCACGATAGTGGGTGACCGAGGAATAGAATAACCGAATCAGACATATGTTGGGTACAAACGGTACTGAGGGCTGGAAGGAGGGTGGACCGAGGTGCGTGCGTCGGAACTCAGGAAGGAACGCGGCGAGACAATTATTAATAAATGGCGAGTGCAACTGATACAGCATCGGCAATTACTTAAGTGGTGTGTCGGACAGTGAGAAACAAATTCGAGTGCCGTGAGAACGTCAAATGGAGCGCATCTTTTCCTCGCGGGACTCTGGATGGTGAAGGGTTTCTTGTTATTGGAAGCATGGGCAGGTGGTGTAATTTTCAATTCATGATAGTAACAGCAGGGCACCTGGTTATGGGCACACTGGCGGGCGCACCCAATTCCAGTAGGAAGGAAGAGACGTCTGTCTCTTCACTATCTTCTCTTCGATCATCGGGGAAGGATCGGCCTGCCTCGTCTGCGCTGCATACGCGCGCACATGAATGTGCGTGGTGTGCTAAAGTGTGGAAGAGGTACTGTGGTAGGCTACGACGACAGTAACAAGGAAAATGGACGCCAGCGTCGCAATCTGGATAAAGCTCAACGCCCACTTAACCAAAGACAACGCCACCAAAATGAGGTGTTTTTGACGCTTACTACTTTTCACTCTTCAACTGAAGCACATCCACGTCGTTATCACCTGCCCGAAAAATGAGTAGTTCCTGCTCCACTATAAGTTGTCTTTCCCCATTTAGAAGGTTAGGCTGACTTGGACTAGGTCGTGAGTGCGAAATGTCTGTGGTCACGATGTGTTCACCAACTTGTGAATCAATAGAGCTCACCAGGAATAGGCGACGCTCACCTATCCATACCGTCAATGATGACGTGCTTCTCAACATATTCTATCTATATCAGCTGGACTTCCGGGATGAATATGAAGCTGAGAATGGCGAATTTTACACCAGATGGAGTCTCCAACGTTGGTGGTACAAACTAGCTCAAGTTTGTCGACTGTGGCGGAGTCTCATTCTTGCATCCCCATCTCGGCTCGACCTTAATCTCGTCTGCACCTTTGGTGTGCCTGTAGCGGATATGCTGGCACATTCACCACCCCTGCCACTTACCATCTATTATGAGGGAGATCGCGAGATGACTGCAGAGGATGAAGGGAGCATGCTGCTCGCACTCTCGCACCGTGATCGCGTCCGTCGCATTTGCTTTTGGGTGCGAACCCCAAATTTGAGCAAGTTTATCACGGCTATTGATGGTCAATTCCCAATTCTGGAACGCCTGTATATCAAGTCTCAGACCGAAGAGGTCATTCCAGTAACGTTTCAAGCACCCAGTCTATGCAACCTCAGACTGTTGACGGCTTCCCTTCCAATTCGGTCTCCCTTACTCATCGCTAGCACTGCTGGCCTCGTCTCTCTTGTGCTTATAGATATCCCAACATCTGCCTATTTCCCGCCAAATTATTTACTTACTCGGCTGTCACTGATGCCCCAGCTCGAGACGCTTGCGCTCGGATTTCGTTCCCCTGTCCCCAACCATGATGTTGAGAACCAGTGGCTCCACACCACGAACATGACCCATGTCACACTTACTAACCTTCGCCAGTTTAGGTTCCAAGGTACGAGCCCATATTTGGAGGGCCTTGTTTCTCAGATCAGTGCCCCTTCCCTCAGCATCCTCCATGTGTATCTTTTTCATCAACTCTCATTTACTGTTCCCCACCTCTTGCAGTTCATCCAATCATCTGAGGACCTCAGATTTAGCGCTCTCAAGCTCACCTTCGATCCGTTTGTTGTGGATTTACAGGTGGACCCTTGGGAGGCGAGGTTTAAACTCCCCTTGCGCTTGCAAATCATTTGCAGACACCTCGACTGGCAGGTTTCATCCGCAGTGCAGATCCTCAGTACATTTTCACCTATACTCTCTGTCGTAGAGCAAGTCACGCTAAGCTACATGGAGCATGACCAATCATCAGAGTGGCACAATGATGTCGACCGAGCGCAATGGCCCGAACTTTTCAGACCATTTAGTAACGTGAAGATTCTTCATTTGCAAGACAATCTCGTCAGCAAAATTTCTCGTTCCCTACAATGTGACGATATAGAACAACCACTGGAGCTCCTTCCTAACTTAGAGGAGGTTGGATATTCTGAAGGAAGCGATGCTCTGGTTGCATTGACCGCATTCGTCAATGAGCGACGGGAAGTAGGCCAGCCAGTGAGCCTGAGCTTGGTGGATCGTTCGTCATTCTTCAATCCCTGGGATAGATGAACCGAAGAATTGTGAAAGCTGCAGCAACGGACCTAATACCTGGAACACAGTGTATCTCGATACAATTGCCCATATCTTACTAGTTCCCACACTTACACCGTCTCCCGTATTCATCACAACCGCTGGGATTCTAGTCATCCTTTTCCACATGTTTTTCCTTAGATTATCTTTTTGAGACGTGGTGACTTTAGCTATGATATATTATCATGATGAATTGACTCCTCCCCAAAAGTCTCTTTGTAAACCATGAAATACAGCGTCCACATGTTTAAGAGTATACCTATTCGTGTACTCCACCCATATGACTGACGCGGACGCACAGATCGATCAGATATCGAGGACGTTATGATTTCACGTATGGCTGATACACAAATATTGCTAGTATGCAATGACCGTCGTCCACTCCCAGTCAAGGACGGCGCACAGGCCGAATGACCTGAACCGCCCAATAGAGCAGCGGATCCAGAGTACCTCATGCGTATTAGGCCCGGCCGCCTTGCACACAGCACTGGCGCGATACCCATATCGTCGTCGTCATACGCGTGCGAGTCCGTCCCAATGATGGGTCTCTACCACGCAGTACGGCCCCGTCTTGGACATCCCATGGCAGACCCTCCTCACGCGTGCGAGTTTAAAATCTCCAACATCCCCTCGGAGCCTCCCGCTCCGGTTCCCCTCATTACAGTCGGTCCCGGCCCTGGCCCTGGAGTTTGTGCCAGTCCACGTGTGGGGAAAGGGGAACTGAGATCGAGCTCTACGTCCTAAACCTTGCTCCGTGTCTCGTCTGTAGTTCTGTAGTTCGCTCGCTCGCGTTCATGTTGGTGGGTGCAGGTCCCACGGCCGCAGTACTACAGGTGGTGACGGTGGCGGAGGCGATACAGGAGCAGCAGGCTCGGAGTCTCCTGATGCAGATGCGGACAGGGGCGGCGAGCACTGAGCAGGGTTGTCGTGCCGGTACGAAATAAACTTGAAAGCGTCTTTGATCCGCGAGGCCTCTTCCGGGCCAACATCCTGGGAGTCGCGCAACCTGCCAATACAGCGTCCACCTGCACGGTCCTGGGAAGTCACATAGGATTCATCCCAGAGTTAGTGTCATCACTGTGTTGCTTTATGAAACAACGTACGCTAAAAGATGAAGATCTGTACGCCCATCTTGTTCACACGTTGGCCCGGGATGCTCGTCAGCGCTACTCGCAAATGCGCACTTGGTGTATTGTCTACGTATTCGTGAATGAGCGTCAGCGGACAGTGCTCGGAATATTTCTAGGTGGTGAAGTATTGGCTTGCCTCGTCTGTACTGTACGCTGGAATGGGGGAGATGAGACAGCGGGCCAGCAGACACAGCGGCATAGATCGCTGATGTAATGGGGCAATCAACGGGCGTTGACGCGGACGCGGAAGGTGGAGGACACACCCCTCTAATGCGCGAGCGCATGAGCGTGCGTGAGTGTGCGAAAATGTAGGTGTTGTGGGATCACGATCAGGCTGCAACGACAGCAGCGAGGAGGAAGATGGGCGAGTGTCCCATCTGGATAAAGCTCAACGCCTATATAACCAAAGACACCGCCATTGAGATGAGGTGTCTGTGAGGCTTACCACATCCGTCGACGTCGTTACTATCACCTGTTCAAAAATGACTGGTTCCTGCACTTCCACAAGCTGTCTTCCCCCCATTAGAAGGCTCCGCGAACTTGGTCGTAAGTGCAAAAAATCTGTGGTCATTGGTCGGTTC
>QFDW01002510.1:0-11746 GCA_003315895.1 Lactifluus rugatus | reverse complement strand
GTCCACTTTCCAGAACCAGTATGGTGCCGATAACCGGCGGATCCTTCACAGGCCTCACCGCTCAACCTCCAGGACAAAAGTCCCGGAATGAAAGTTAACCAGTGAAAAGGGACGCAGGCGACATCAAAAACATCGTTCAACCACCCAAACGGATTCGCCAAGAAGCTTTTTTTGAGGGGCTGATGGACCCTTCATCAGAGCACGCAGCCTTCACGGAATATGCGCAACCACGTCCAGGCGTGTAGGGCGAGCCATTGGGGCGTGCTTCCTGGTTCGATGCGCGCACGGGATCTAGATGGAAAACAGGACCCAGATAAAGACGACGATGACGGCAAGGAGATGGAGAACTCGATATATCCAGCCGGCCGGAAGACACGTTGGTCCTCTACTTTCCTCTTTGGGGTTGGTGGCACCCATTTACTAGGGTTACAAGTGCCAATTGGCACCGGTGCCCAGTCACGGTGTCGGTGCCAAGCCTGTTCCCACATATTACTACTTCCGCAGGCCTGATCCCGGTTAACAGGTGCATATAGAGTAGATCCTACGAGCACTACAGCACGCCATACACACTGGTATTCCAGGATAGAGGAAACGTTGAACGTTGAACGCCGAAAGTTCATGTTGCACAGCAGTTAGCGTAATCTTAGTGGGCCATGAACCGAGACCCATGGATTTGCCACATATCCGTTTAGTTCACAACCGGGCGGACACATGAACGCAACCCATGACCCTTGTACGTTCACTAGGAAATCTTGCTTGCCGGGAGGGGCCAGTCACAGCAATGGAACAGTCGCTGGTACTAAGCTCGTGGCGAATGGCGAGCAACAAGGTAAAACTTAGATAAATCAGTCGGGGGTCACTTCAACCGGATACTTTAGGGCCACATAACGGATGCTCGGTTACCCGGCCTGTGATTGCCCTAATAAATAAACAGATTAATACGCCATGCCACTAATACCTTGGGTTGAAGGGATGGTCCGATCCCCCGGAGAACGACATAACGGGTAAAATGTCTATAATGTCTTGTGGATGAACTCCGACTGGTGATACCCATACTATTAATTATAAATCACAGATCTCATTTACGCTCCTCGTTTGATTTGGCGTCAGTGTCTTTTTCATCACTCGAGCCATCGCCCGTATCGCTTGGCGAGCTACGTCCGTCCGACCCACTGGCGAATGTCCAGCTTCCCCCAGTGGGTGTAGTCTCACCATCGCCCGCGCTCTGGAAATCGCCAAAGTCGCCAAATGAATCGAACGATACTTCCTGTATGTCCTCCGAAAAGCTCGACGAGAGATTAAACGGATCACTTCGCGAGGCCGCTGCTGAGTCTGAGAATGGGCCAAAGCCGTCGTCCTTTTTAGAACGTAGTAGGATATAAGAATGGAGCCGACGATGTAAAATTCCAAAGACCTGGGACTCACATCGTCATCTTCTGCCGAGAAAGGGTCGTTGAATGGACTGTCCGCTGGAGCAGGTGGGAAGGCACTCTGTTTCCAGGATGTCAGTCAGCAACCAATTAGCTTCTGTCTAGTATCCATGGGAACTTACGTCTATCCCTGCCTCGCTGAGAGGACGACGTTCTCGAACAGGTGGTGGTCTTCTAGCCGTCTCCGGATGTTCGAATTGCATATCGAATTGAGACTGCGTGAGCCAACCCCCATCTTCATCATCAGAGGCATCCGATGAAGAGGACGAGCCACCAAACTCGTCACGCCGCTGCATTTCATGGGCCAGATATTGCGCAAACTACCAAAAAGTCAGAGCTGAGCGCCGGCTATCGCAATGTAGTAATGGCAGGATCTCACCGTGGGATGTGTTGCAGTGCTAAAGTCATCGTCGTCATCCTCGGCAGCAGGTGCAACGCCAAAGTCGGCGGTGTTGCCTAGAATGGGCTTCGAACCAGTCGCACGGCGGAACTCGCCTTTTGTCTCAAGTAAATGGAGCTTAACGGCATGTGGGGGCGCAGAGGTAGAGTCTTCCTCATCGACTTTCCACTGGCCCGCGGCTCGCGATGCGCTTGCAGTCAAGGTAGGCTTGCCTCCACCAAGTAGACTTGTATCTTTCTTCTTGGTCTCTTTATATCGACCTCGCACGTAATCATCCCAAGCTGGCTGAGGTGCGTGCTCCTCGATGACCTGCTTCAAGTCTGGTGGAAAATGATCAAGCGCAGTGATCACATCTTCTGAGATGAGTGTGAGGTGGCCCATGTATCCCAATCGAACCCCTTTCGGCTTGGCACTAGACGAGAAATAGTGAGTATGGCCTCAACGGCCAATATTTTGTCCGCACCTTTCAACATCGTTGAGTTTCTGCCCTTCAACTATTCGTTCCATGAGCCTCGCATCTCGAAAGAGTGCAATAGCGAGCAGGCGGTTAGCTCCTCCGTCAACGCGCCCGGTGAGGATTTGATGAATGAGGTCATATACGACGCTGTGAAGGAAGTTATTCCATGGGAATTCAAAGAATAGGTCCTAAAGAGTCGAGTCATGACATGCGTCCAACCTATAAGATTTGACGCACTAGTATGGTCGCCAGAATGTTATCGTCTAACATTCTGTGCTTAAGCCGCTCCCCAACGGGAAGGAAGTGTCCGGTCTGGGATGTGTCGACCAAGGTACGCCTTTTCGAGCTACGTCTTGACCCCGCCGAACGACGACCAATGGTGGAACCCTCAGAGCCTATGCTTTGGTTCGAGCCCTTTCGCCGAGGCGGTACACTCCCACTTGAGGGGGCCACATCCGGAAGAGAGGCCGCTCCCGGAGACGTATTAGTAGTAGAATCGGGGGGCGTTTCTGCTGGGGAGCGGGTATGAGGGGAGGGTGAAGATTTTGGCTTTGAACCTGCATCTGAGGACTTTGATTCACCAGAGACGGCGACGTCTTCCATGGGATCGTCTTCGAAACTACCGGGGCCTTCATCATCACTCATATCTTCATCCGAGTCCAAAAGCGACGAAGAGTCTTGCTGGCCACCGTGAACCGGGAATTCCAGTGCGGGTTCGATATCGTCCACCCCTTCGTCCATAACATCACGGTTGTCTTCGCTTCCAGAACCCATGGAGATGACCCGTGCAAGCTCTTCGAGAGCAGAAAGTCCTCCCTGTAAGCGACCCTCAGAGTCGTAAAGGTAATCATAATCGGCGGGGCGATTAAGAAGAGTCATGTTAGAGCAGTGGAGAAGTTCGGCGTAAAGTTCGCAAATCCTGTAGCGTTCGAACGTGAGGGGCGTTATACTCCCAACTGTCGTGGATACGAGCCCATCCTGTTAATAGATTTAGCGAGATATAAGGCGGCAGGATTGAAAGCGAAGGGCTCACTGATGACCGGGGTTTCTGCAGGTAGGGCTTTAGCTCGTACAAGCGGTCGCAGAATGTTCCTAACAAGGGTCCCAGGTTGACAACACCCATGCGATCCACCATTTCTTTCATTGCCCCCTCTAACGCCACCCGGCCTTCCTCGGGATCACGAGTGGAAAGCTGCTGTTGGACGTGGATGAGTCGATTTCGTAGAGTGTGGAAGAGGTACGGCTCAAAGTAGTCTGAGTTGTTCTGCCGGATGAGTTCGATAACCATGCATATTGAATTGACGATGGAGGATGTAGCAGACTCGTAGCTCGGTAGCGCCGGGGTAGACGGGCGGCAAAGTTCATCGTCCTCGGGGATGTCGCTGTCAGCTGGTACAGGCGATATATCTTTGAAATCGTAGAGAATATGATCTACGAGGATTTGGGTGTTTTCCCGACTGGCAAGTTCCCTGGCAAATCGATTGGAAGCCAGTCCCGTTTGGAGACCCTCCGACAGTCCGGCCGCAGGTGAAGGTGCTGACATTGAGATGATGCCTTTAATGAGTTCAGCTACTACAACGTGCATATCAGACGGATGAGCGGGGGAAAGGCGCCTGACGAGTCTCGTCATGAGACGCTCTTCAGAAAGCCACTGTAAGTAGTGTGAGCAGGATTCGGCGGGAAAAAACGCTGAATCGAGTGAGGGCATACTTCAAGTACGCCAGCACCGGCGGGCTGTTCGTCTAGTTGTATGATTCGTACAAGGAGATCGGAAAATGAGGGTATCTCGATGTGTTGAAGTATTCGCTCGATGATGTCTCGCTGTGCTCGGATAAATTGGAGCATCTGCAGCGGGTCTCCGAATGGGCAACACGACAGCGCAGGAAAGCGGCAGTCACCTCTGCGGGCTTTTTACTCAGGAATACAGCATTGATTTTGGCAAATTGCGCAGCCATCGTCATTCGAGTTCTCATATCTTCGGGCGTGCGATCCAGCACAGTCTCCCAGAACGGGTCCAAGAGCTGGTCCGTGTTGTTCAGGCAGGTCTCGACGATTGACCATATTTCACTGCAGAGAACTTCAGTTGCAACGTAGGGGTATCTTCAGCGATTCAAGGGAATAATATTAGAGACAAGTGGGGAAAGCACTGGTTTGGCACGCACTTGAATCTACCCCGCTCCTCTCCCTCTATCTGCCCTGTGACATACCCTAACAAGCGTTGCAATACGTCCAACCTTTGAAAGTAGTCAATAAGGCGCGTGTTCTGAGCCTTGCACTCCTGCAAGAGATCATCTTCGTCGAGTATTGCTTCTAATGATACGTCATCTTTATCGAGGAGGCTATCTATTGAGGACCCGTTGTGGAAGCCGAACCTAAGGTACAGAACAGTTCAATGTTTTCCGGTGTCAACCCGGACAGAAATACCTCCAAAACATTTTTTTAGCAAGTCGGTGATATATGCTAAGATAATGACAGAAGGAGGGTCCCAGGGAGGGTGCTTGGCTGGAGTTGAAGTGAAGTTACTGATCGCGGAGGACGCGTCGCTAATTCATTGCACCCCGCGCGCGCCTATTAGGCCATAGCGCCCACTTTCTTGGGGGGCACGCACACGACACCGCTGTACATGAGGAAAGCGTTTGGAAAACTGTGCGAGCACAAATTCGGTGGCCTCAGTTCCGTTGCTCAACTTTCATCAGCCCAGCTCAACCGGCGAAAGCACACGCGCAGGGCATCCCATATTTCGACATATGTATCATTCAGGCAGGCTATCCTCCCTTACAATGTAAACACTCAATGTCCTCTTTCAGATCACTAAAACTGTTGACGAGGGCGAAGATCAGCAAGATATTCCTAAGAAAACCTACTCACTCACCCGTATCTGGTATGTCCCGCTGGCCTTGGTCAGGTATCGAACCCATTTAATACTGTGATAGTTACTTTTTTCAAACACTTTCAAAAACCGCACAATTAATCCAGAGGCTGTGAACATGAGGACTTGGAAATCGACGTCTATGGGAGGCCGAGCCCAGACTTGTCGAGTTGTCGTGCTGGTCAGTTGTGCAGTTGCATTAAATGTGACCTCTTGTCCTCCTTGAAATCGCGGGACCCTGCACAGGTATATAGGCACGGAATGTGAGAAAGCACTGTGGTACTTACTTCCACACGACCACGTTCTCTTCAGGAACATACTTTGCTTTCCCTGTCTGAACTTTGCAGTCGACACTAGTTGTATTCAGGGGGGTTGGTATGCGAAGTACTACGTTGGTCGCAGAGAGTTTGTTCCCGAAATTCGTCTTCACGACAACGTGATACGTAACTTGGGTCGTTCCTACCTCATTTACAGTTGGAATCACCCGCAAAGGCAATTTCACATTCGAGGTTGCGCGGTAGCTAGGGGGGCGATCAGGAGTGGAAATACCAATTATATATCCTACTCACGTCATCAATTCGAATTCTCCATCTGGCGGAATGAAACTGATGGTCCTGGTCGAGTCAAATTCATTCAGCCGTACACATTGGTGAAATCGACAGTCATCGAGTTCAACAGCATCAATTGCACCGCGTTCGCTCTTGTCAATCACTAGCTTATCATTTAGGCCAAACTTGCACTCTGGCATGCCTGACAAGTACGCGCGCATTTGAATGTGGCCATCGACGTCAGCCCGTAAAACAGTGCCTATGGGGTTATAGCGCGTTCAACAGACAGAGGTAGAATGTTTGCTCATGACAAACCTTTGGCACTCATGCTCAAGTTGACCGTTTCCACGACGTCAACAAATGCTTCATTCTTCTTGTACTTCACATCCGCCCGCCGCCAGCTCGTTACGCCGGTTGCTTGGGTTGTAATCTTCGACGATTCCTCCTTGTGAAGAAGCGCAAGTTGGGTGAAAGAAACATAAGGAAATGATGTAACACACAGCAATGGCCTGAGAGGAAACAACGCTCTCGGTTGTAATGTAACTCTTAAGGGTGTCAATCTCGCTGTTCTGAGGATAGCCAAAGTCGTTGATTTCTGTAACAATTTAGTCAAATATAAGGGAGTGTCAGGAGGGACTCACCGTCAATCAACTCGTAAATCAACACAAAGTTATTCTTCACGCACTCCTCGTCGACCTTCCCAAAGTACGATTTACATATTGAGATCACTCGGTAACAGAATTCAAACACCAGGGCAGCATTCGCATTGTTTCTGTTCTACGAGGTAAACTGGGACGTTCCGAGATGAAGAAGCGGGATTCATACTTTGTCACCGCTACGACGTAGACATTGTTCACTTTGACATGGAAGAAACTCGTCGACCCAAGGGTGACGATGGGGGTCCGTACGTCACTGCTAGAGATGACTTGTATCCGGAAGACGTCAGCAATGGAGCGCCTTGGGTGCAGGCGCAAGTCAGCATGCGTATTTGGAGTGCAGAAGAAGACCGACAATACCTCAAGTCTGGTCGGTAGAGCCGAGATATCAGTAGCTATGGACAAGTTATGACGCATGAAACGGTGTCCGGGTAGCCAAATACAACAATCTGGAGGCTCACTTCGCCTTTCTGATTAAAGATGAAGAATGCCTGAGGTGAAGGTAATTTAAATTAGCAGAAATCCAAGAACGCCAAGTCCTCTTACGCACCGAAATCATGGTTGTTGGGGGCCGAGTTTACTCAGAAGCGTGTCTTCGCGGAGCGCCGGCAACGGTCCAGACGGAACCTTGATTCACGCGCTCTACCATGGCAGCGTCTTTCATTCGGAGTGGCAAGAAGGCCAGTTGGACACCATCCTCCCTCCTCATTATGTTCATCCTAACAATTTAATCCCAAACAAAGATAGTTGCAATAGGGCGTAACTACGCAGACCACGCCAAGGAATTAAACAATGCGCTTCCAAAGGAGCCATTCTTCTTCCTCAAACCGACAACCAGCTACCTCCCATCTGGCGGTATAATCAAGATCCCGAGGGGGATTAACGTGCATCACGAAGGTGTGGAGCGGTGTGGCTACCACGTTTCGTTGCTCACTTTAGCTTTGCCAGTCGAACTGGGCCTCGTCATTGGCAAGGGAGGACACGACATCTCTGAGGGGAATGCTGAAGAACATATAGCTGGATACGGTGCGCGCACGAAACTACGTCGACGCTACTGAACTCAGGCGTGAATCCCGGTTAGCTCTTGCCATTGACATGACTGCGAGAAATTTGCAGGAAGAAGTTAAGAAAAAAGGGCTGCCCTGGTCGGCTGTGAAGGGCTTCGACACGTTCACACCTATTGGGTAAGCAAGCCAGTCCAGTCTCTACTTGCCCCCTCAAAAGCCTCGTGGGCAGTTCTTTCATCCCGAAATCGAAGATCGCAGACCCTCAAAATCTAAATTTATGGCTCAAAGTGCGTCACGCAGCTCTTGTTGTTAGAGAGACAAAAGTCTCACTTTGGGTTGAAACAGATTAATGGCCAAATCAAACAAAATGGCAACACGTCAGACATGATTTTCCGCATCCCTCGGCTCATCCAGCACATCTCATCTATCATGACGCTCGAGGAGGGCGATCTTGTACTCACTGGTACGCCTGCAGGCGTTGGCCCGGTCATCGCAGGCGATCAAGTCGAGTGCGCGCTTGTCGACGCGGCGTCAAATGAGGAGCTTGAGCGAATTACCTTTGGTGTGGCAGACCGTACCACAGGATACCTTTATAACCCGTCATATTGAGACCAACGTCAAAGTCGTGTAGATCATTCACCCAACGCTCTCTGTGGGAGGTATCTCGGGCTGACGATTAAGGAAGTTACAACACCTATGTTGAGCAAACCATGTTCCTGGTGATTTCCGCCCAATATGCTGCTTGAACTGAACCGTCTACTGCTTGACGCACCGCCGCGTCAACAGATCCGCGAGATCCGGCGGGAACACACAAAGTAATAGTCACTGCAGCGTCCAATGCAAGCCGTTGAAGAGCGGGATCTCCAAGCTTTGTAAACGGTCCAGGTAATGTGCCACGTTCTGGGTGTGTCATAGTGAAGTATGGAACTAGACGGGAGCAGAGCTGCGCGGCCATCTAGAGCGTAGTCAGAATATAAGCAACGTAGACCCACTAGGGACACAAAAATACTTGCATCGGTTTGGGCCAGCGGAGAACGGCGCTGAAATAGCCGCAACAGAAAACGTAGAATTACCTAGGCTCATGGTCATGAATGTTTCGGTAGTTATAAAGTTCAAGCACTACCTCCGTGCAAGGAACGTCAGTGTCACCAAGCTCCCAGAGCGTTCTTGGAAGGTTCATGATCCACTGCCCAAATTTTTGGAGGTTTCCTGCATTGTTACTTAACTTGAAGGCACCGGTATATCGTGGAGCTGTCTCGAGCTAAGTAGGCGCGATCAAATCAGATATTAAGGGCACATAGGAGACCAGAAAACCTACGAGCATCAGCCGCACTAGGAAATCAATTGTCGGCCGCTTGACGGCAGTTGCAGAAGAGACTTGCAGCGCGTGATCGAGCAAAGCGCCAAGGATATCTACATCCTCATCTACGCGACTATGCGCTAGGTTGCTGCTTAAAAGCATCCAGATTGTCGGAAGCAGTGCCACGTAATCCTGAGCTGTTATACGCCGCCCAACTGAATGGGAGGACACCGAAGCGCCGCGTAGCAAGCGCGCAACGTAGCTCTTGACTTGGGAAACTTGCTTTTGAATTGACATGCCGTCACGCCCCTTGGAATTCGATGGGGTCACTTGCTGAGTCGAGTGAGCGAGAATTAGTAGTGACGTTAATTCGCAGAAAATAATGTTAAGATCCTGGAGTGCCTGCTCTATCTGATCTGGGAGGATGAATGGGAAGACACAGAACAAAGAAATAAGATACACGCCTTAACTTCGCATCTAACGAGAGGGCTGTTAAGAAAGGGAAAGTAGGGTGCCATACGCTCCAGAATAACCTGCAGGTTATCTAAGAGAAAGCTTGTGTTGGTGTTGGCCTGGAAAAATCAGCTAGAAGTGGCATATCGATGACCTGCTAATCTCATACCCTCGGGCCCCGTAGCAATGCACCGTACAGATTGCGATATATACCAGCTACAGCAAGAACAATACCTAGTTCGGTCTGAAGGGGCGTGGAGCTCGGCGTAAAGACAGAAGGCGCTGAATCGAGGAGACTGGACAGGAGAACCGGATGCAATGCTCGCGCCAAACGCTAAAAAATATCACCGTAAGTGGGAATAGTCGTAAGAGCGCATAGAGCAAACCAATTCAAAGTCTGATCGCCGACTAGCGAATTTGGGATCTAGGTCCAGCTCATTTAGAGCTGTCGATAAAATCACGTTATCCAGATCTTGCAGGGAGTATGGGGCCTTAGCCGACTCGACCTTCTTGGATGTGCAATCGAATGCGAAATGCTCAGCGTCGTCTTCAGGATCAATTTCCGCCTTCCACTGACGTATCGGTGGTTGAGAGTCTGGAGGGAGGTTTATGGTTGGCCTAAACAGAGCATCGAAAGTCTCGTAGGCTGTTGGCTCCGGAAAGGCCGAGGAAAACCACCATGTTGGATTTGACGAGGTAGATGTAAGGTTGTCAGGGCCATTTGGGCCAAGGGCCACGCTTAGAAACTTCGACATTGACCGGAAAACGACGAGCTTTGACTAATAGAGATCTAGTTGATCAGAAGCAAGGCTCCAGAAACACAAGAACCTCGTACAGCCATTGACAAAGACGTATTTGCCGCTGAAGGGACGAAACTTGTATCTTTATCAAATGAACGATCGGTCCGGCAATGGACTTGAGGCGAGAGACGCACCTCCCTCACCCAGTTTCGTACCGACGTTCAATATGCTCAAGTACCCCTCAAGTATACGCTTACCATGGCCACTCTTGCCATCCCTCCACCCGCAGACAACAACATCCGGCAACGTATCAAGGTACAGGTCAAGAAACTGGATGGCATCAATCTGGATCTCGGGAAATATGTGTGTCTGGGCTGAAGTTGTGAAGAGAAGCAGAGTAGAGGAGTGCGGGCCAAGGTCATGCTGCAATGCAAGAGGGGACTTGGCTGTTCGTTCTCGGATGAGATGATGGGCACTTACGGCAGAGGTACGAGGGAGAAGCCAGGTGACGAATGACAACAGAGCCCGTCTGACACTTGCATCCTGCATTGCGCATTAGGAAGGAGCCAAGTCATATACTAAGCTGTGCACCTCGTCTGCAATCAGTCGCGCACATGCACCCATGAGCAATGCCAAGGACGACTCGATTAACTCTGAGTGAGCCTCGAATAGCTCACGCAAGCCAAGCAGTGCATCTGCGAGCCATAATCAACACGGAGAAGGACAAGGACATATTAGAACCTGCCTTTCTTTACATTGCTATTGTGATGCTTCAGGTGTGTCACCAAGTCGGTCAATGTGAGTTTCCTCCTAGTAGTGGGAGCGTTGGCGTCTTTCTCGACGACGATGCTCTGTGTTGGGAGTGCGATAGCTTGATACACAATTTAGCGAGGTGTACTGTTAACCACAACAAGTAGCGCATACATCGAGCTTTAAAGGAAGTGTCGACTTGATTAGCAGGGAGTTTCTTTCCTCTACCTAGCTTAAGTTTCGCTTTCTGCAAGCAGATACTGTAATCAACCAGATGGACACAGCGCAAGGCAGAAAAAAAGCTCGTACGGAGAAGTCTTTCGCCTTTTCTTTCTTCTTCTTTGCTGCCTTTGGCATTCTCTTCTCTCTTGCCGGAGGTGAGTTCCAACGTCGATCGGAGCGGGATAAGGCGGGTACTCGGGCCGCTGCTCAAGGTCTTGCTGCGCGTTCACGCGTTTACGATGGACAGTCAACTTCTTGAACTCTAAGCTGCTACCACCCCTTTTCCGCGCGCCATGACGTCCGGTGAGTCCTCAAGCTCGCGGGTAGATTCGAAGGATGAGTTCGGCGCAAACCACAAGGATCGTGGTGGTCGCGAACACGACATCGTTGATGCGGCTGCCGGTCCGTCCAACATTTCCGCCGCGGCGACAAAACTGAAGAGAAGGAGCAAGAGTAAGGGCTCTGGAACGGTGACACCTGTCCCTCTGGACGAACGGAAGTCATCTGCCCCCTCTAAGGAGCCCCCCTCTTTTGAGAATAACGGCGATTTCATCGCGTTTGAGCCAGGAGATGAACCCGACTTCCACGAGCACCACTACAGAGAGGACAAGGAGAAGCTTCGGGAGAGGGAAAGGGACAAAGGAAAAGGAAAGGCACGTGAGGGTGACGGCGGGGATGGGAGGAAACGCAAAGCAGACTTTGACCGGGACGATGGATTCAACAGTAAAAAGGAGCGTACGGATGCGGCATCACGCAAGGCGCCATGGGCCGCAGAGGTTGACTGGGAGGGAAGTACCAATGTGGCCGAATTGTACGCTTTTTTTTCTTTTCTTTTGCACTATGTGGTAACTGACGACACGCTGCAGATTACATCGAGAGGTCGATGCCTTTGTGACATACATCTCGCCGACACG